>JBBYHQ010169593.1:0-25715 GCA_038382645.1 Spergularia azorica
GACGGAGAGGAGAGGGACCACCTATGGTGGCTGTAATTGCGGATACACCCGTTGCAAAGGAGCTGCTTCTCGTTCGGCCGCATTGCGTAGACGGTTACCTCGGTCAGCAAAAACGAACATCGGCCGCCCAAGTAGGGAAGCCTTTGTAGGTGAGGAGGCTGTGGAATGGTCAGAGGGAAAGACGTATGTTTGAAGTCAGAAATTGACTTCACGCCAAGACTTGCATGCCGATCGGAATCTCATGATATCTATGCGAAAACCTAACCGCTTTGCAATTTCCGATAGGATTTCCGGCGGAAGTTCTGACCAATCATACAACTTCTTCTTACTCTGTTCTCCTCTTCTATCACCACCCCTGTGTTCGCGCCACATTCGTTTTGTATTTGAGATAGGGTTTGACTTTTTGTGTTTGATTTCGAGTTTTAGGACTTAAGCTTGAGTTCAGTCTTTTATATAGTGTTCGAGTAGTCTAGGGGTGTAAATGATCTGAGCCCGCTCGTAGAGCTCTCGAAATCGGATCGGTCAAAGCTCGGCTCGAGTTCGGTCAAATTTGAGCTCGAGATCGGCTCGAGCTCAGGGTCTTGTATCCGATCCCGATCTCAAACTTCATAAAGTTCGGCTCGTTTGAGATCGGATCGGATCGTTTACATTCCTTCCTAATATAAAATCTTATACTATATATTAGAAGCTGTGTTAGAGACAACGACCACGTTCACTGGCTTCAATTACGCCGTCTGCCATGCCACGTGGCATATTTCTTTGAAGTCCAATTAAAAAATTATGCAAAACAAGGAATTAAACAAATAAAAGTAGAATATCGAATATTAATCAAATCAAATAATAAATCTGAAAGAATTAAACAAGGAATTGTACCTCCCAGTCCAAGTACTCCTGGAGTTTGGATTTGAGCTCGGCGGCTGAAATGGAAGGGGAAAGGGGATCCATCCTTAGAAGAATAAGAGAGAGAAAAATGGAAAGAGGAGAGAGAAAATTGGATGGAGGCAGTAGTGAAGAGAAAGAGGGGGGAAATTAAAACTCTCAAACCCTAATTCAAGGAGTTTTTTGTTGTTTCCTACGTACTGATTCACCTTCGTTTTGCGTGACGGGTTTGGGCAAGTCGGAACTTGTACAACAATTTTCCGTCAGTATTTACGCTTTTCCGTCAGAAACTAAGAACTTACACAGTCACAACAAGAGCAGCAAGCACATCAATGCCGTAATTATGTTCAGTAATCTCCACCACATTCGTTGAGCTCAACAGATCCATAAGATACATTGCTTGAAATGCGCTTTACGAGTATAATCGATTATTTAATATTACAATTCTTATCAAGAGTACTATTACAACTCCAAGTTACTCCCGATTTAACAACTCTTATTCTCTTTAGTGATACCGAAGTGGCCAATTTATTCGCTCCAATACAACCATATAAAAATGCCTCAATTTTTTTTATCAAGTTCATAATCGTTGTATAACACGATACAAATGGACGTAGCCAAATGGATGGAGAACAATAGTCAAATGGATACGCCAAATGGATGGAGAACAATAGTCGGTGATGGGAGAGAGGTATGTGATTGAAAAACGTTGAAATTCATAACTAGATCGAAAACTCAAATAGAACTCTATTTGAGTCCATTTTCTGGGTCTGAGATTATATCAGTGATGGATGAGATCTTGAGTTATGTAATCTATTTGAGTCCATTTTCTGGGTGTGAGACTGTATCGATGATGCATAATGAATTCTACAATGTAGCCGTAGAGATCTTTACTCTTATGCTGCACCGGAGACGGGTGCTACTCCAAAATATCAATATATCAGTGATGACAACTGCTTCAACTTCACCGAAAAATCCGATTGCCAGTTTAGTGAGTTTTACATGTATGGCAATAATAGTTCTCAAAGTTAACGTAAATGCATCTACTCCATATTTCACTCCAATGTTGTGAACTTGTGATGCATCAAACAAAACCCATAATCACAACATTCAGGTACAAGTGACAACTTTTTAAGCCACAATCTATGTTTCTAACTACTTTTCATTTTATGACCACTTTACTAGTATAGCCAAAGATACTGTTCAATGCAATCACTTTAATACTCATTTGAAACACCATGAAATCAGAGTTTTGATAAGGTCGTTTTAAGATATAACGACATGTTGAGTGTTTGAAAGGGTTTGAGATTTTGAGTAGTAGAGATTAATTTCAAGATAAAACCGAACAGAGAAGATCCATCGAGTTAAAAATTGGTGTTTAGTGTGGTAAGACAATAGGAGTTAGGTGTAGCTTGTACTACACTAGTAATAATAAGGTCTACATATAAACCAAAAATCATCAAAATCACAACTCGAAAGTACCAAAATTTACCCATGCTTTTGTTTGTATGGTTTGGTTTGGAAGCACTAAACCCACACGACTGTCTCGGGTTTAGCTTTTTCTAGTAACAGTGTTTTCTTGACACTTCCCTTTGACTGCTTACCTCATCACCCAACACCTCCTCGAAATTTACCCCCCTTCCCCCCTACTATATTCCCCTTCCTATGTACTCCCACAACCCCAGTAAAAAAAACACTACAGTAAAAAAAAAAGGAATACTGTACAAGTAGATTTGGTAGAAGTAGTAGAAGCTTCCGTTTTTTACTCCCACAAAACATTTCTTTCATTATTACCACTCTCCCCCCAACTTTTCCACCTCTATAATTTCTTTATTCAATTAAAAAATTAATTAAAAATGGGTGAAAGTGGAGGGTTTAATGGAGGAGATAATATTGATGATCTTCCAGGCGGTAGTTTTTCACGGTTACTATTATCTACTGATGATATAAATAGTAATAATGTACTAAATAAGAGCAGTAATAATAATATTAATAGTAACTCAAATTTCCTCATGTTTTCTTCTCATGCTCATCAACCTTCTCCTATGTTCTCTTCCAACACCCCCAATATGCTGTGTTTTGGCGATTTTGTGTCTGAAACGACACCGTTTTCGTCATCACTTGTTACTGCCTATACTGATTCCTCTGTTTCTAATTGTGGAAAGTCTATACCTTTCCTTAACAATGTTAGTCTTTCTATTTTTATCTGTTGGTTATTTCTTTTTTAGTATGTCATTTTTAATTCAAATTATGAAAATATTGAATTTTTGTTGCAGAAGAGAAGTGGGTCGGGTCAGGAAACCGGGTTTGGGTTTGGGTTAGGGTCAGGGAATGGGCAGAGTAATGGGAAGAAGAGTAAGCCAGAGGTGGGGCCTACAGTGAGTTCTAAAGCTGCTGCTACTACTACTTCAGGTGGTCATGCAAAGGTTAGACTACTAGCTATTAGCGTAAGATTGAAGCTTTATGATTTTAAATTTGCATGCATGTTCATTTCTATGTTAGTGAAGAATTTTGCAATGTTGTTGATTTGCGATGTCTTCTGGTGGAAGATACAGGTGAGGAGAGAAAGACTTGGGGAGAGGCTTACTGTGTTGCACCAACTTGTTTGTCCTTATGGCAAGGTATGTTTGTTTGTTTGTTGTTTCATCCGTAAATACTTGAATTGTTTTACAGCTTGAGTCTTTATTGTTAAGGAGTAGATGTTTCGCAGCGATAGTCGGCGAAGCTAGGATTTGAAATTATGGTGAATTCGATAGGGTAATTTTGAGTTGCAAAAGTTGTATTGTAGTAGAAACACCTTGTAATTCTCTAGACATGTGCACATGTCACGGGTGATGGACTGATGGGTCTAGCACTCTAGCATGTATGTGTGAGTGTGATACCGAAATGTTCGAAAGTTTGTACCATCGAGTGGCACAAAATGCTTACAAATAAATGCGATGTTGGTAAAATTTTATGTCTATTTTAATTACTTTCTAAAATGTTACGTCCGTCTTGGAAACTCGATTATTGGGCGCTTAGGATGAGTTTACATTGCTCGGAAATCAGATTTATAATCAAGTACGTTAAGTTGGCTAGCTGGTTAATTTTATGATGCAATTGCAGACTGATACAGCTTCGGTGTTACATGAAGCTATCGGGTACGTGGGATTCTTGCAGGATCAAGTGAAAGTACTTTCAACGCCTTACTTGCAACGCTCGTTTTCTTCGACATCTCCTCATGATCACAACCCTCTTACTCTTAATGTAAGTATAATAGTGATATGTGTTCTTACTTTTGTGTTGATTCAATGCATTCAATTATTCAAATGACAAGAATGGTAAAAGTAACAAGAAGTACAGTTTGGCTTTAGTCTTTTCTCCAAATTGGCTCCGTGCCTTTTTGTTCCTTAGTCCTCACGATACAAGTTTTTTACCAAATGTTGGTTTGGTGATTGTGGTCATGAATTGACCTGTTCGGAGGATCCCTACTTTCCCCATAGCTGACTAGTAGCACAGCCATCCTTTAGGCCCGCATGACTGCACGGGCGCGACATGTGTGTTTCATTCACACACTTTTTGAGTCATAACTCATGAGTCGTCTAGTCTTACAAAAACACATTTGGGTTAAAGAAGTTAACTCGGGGTACTTGAAATTTCTTTATATTTGTACCTTAACGTGTCTATTGGGATGGAGAGACTGCTTCGTAAACTTTTGTTACGCGCGAAATGATCAAGTATATATCGAGTAGAAATATTGCAATAAAATCCTACTGTAGTAAAAATCTGATGCATGAATGCATTTATACGAGAAAGTTAACTCAGAAAAGTATGTGATTGATACGACAGAAAACTTGAGGGTTAAGCTCCAGTCAAATCACCGCCAGTCCATACAGCGGACTCCGTGCACCTGTCTCTTCTGTGGACTTCAGTCTATTACTCTGCTGTTGACCATAGCGTTGTACTAGTATTAGGTATAGAGCCAGTCATTGACCACCATATTATAATAATCATACAACAGTTTTTTTTTTTTTGAAAGGAATAATCATACAACAGTTTGATCTAAAAGTTACAGAAAATGTGTAATTTCTATTTTTGGACGAATATGTAATTGGTATTTTATGATGTGTAAATGTGTAATAGGAAGGTGGTTAACATAGGAAATCATGCGTATTGTTCGTTTTTTACAATTACAGCTAGTAAACTAACGCCTTAGTACAACAATTGTTGCAGGAAAATAGTGCATCAAACACAAAGGCGTATGATTCAACAAGTTCTCTAAGGAGCAGGGGACTGTGCTTGGTTCCAGTAGAGAGCATCGTCGACACAGAAAACAGCAATGGTGCCGATTACTGGTCATCCGCTACAAGTTGATCAACACCCTGAAATCTTTTGTCCTTCGCTCGGCCAAGTGCTAATATTAGAAGCAGTATAGTAGTACTTAACATGTTTTGTGAATTGCACAAGTTAAGTGTACATCTTTTTGTGATACAGGAAGGGTTAAGTCTTATCTCTTGGGCTTAGGGGGGACAGTTTAGTAGGCCGGATATATTATGGTGAAGAAGGCTGAATGACATGATAAGCGGGTTACGTTGCTTAGTACTAAATTAAAGCCTGTTAATGTATTGTACAGGGTTGTATCAAACCTTATGTCTTAGTTTAATGCCCGCCTTAAGTAAACTATACTCAAATCAATTTGCATTTCAATATTGTTTCGATTACAAATCAATACTCCGTAATCTAGCACTCCTCCCTACTAATTCTTCCACGGTTCTTCACTGTGTATGACTGGTGATGTTTTTAAAACAAGTCATCTAATGTACGACTATTTAGTCTGTTAACGTTGGAGACTCAACACGAAAGAAAACCCCAAACGAGATACTCTGTTTGTCGATAGTTATTGTACCAAACTGTTGGGACTTGGGACTGTTGGCCAAGATCAAAAGAAAAGGAACAAGAAAAATCCTACCAGTGATATTTTTTTTTTTTTTTTTGAGGTCATGAATAAAAATCCTTTCTTTTTTAGGACCTTACTTGAATAGGAAAGTTGTCATTTTTTACCCAGAATTTAATTTGGTCAAGACAAGCCTATAAAATGAAGAGAGTTCATATTTGCCGCTTCAAATGAATCAAAATCACGACGTTTCAGAATTCAGACCATTTCCCATTCTTCACCGAAATCACTGACACAAACCATCAGCAAGACATCCTAAAAGTCTAAAACTTCCCTCACAAGCTTCTTTCTTTCTTTATTTGATTCAATCGGAGAAATTCGTAAAAAAAAAAAACTCCTTTTCACAATCTTCTGTTCATCTTCATCAGAAAATGAGTCACGATTCAACTCGGTCAGGCAACTCGAACTCGAACTCAAAACGAAGCTTCAACTCGAATAACACGAACAACAATAGCAAAAAGAAGAAATCAAATAGCAATCAGAAAACCCTAGGTGCCGCTTGGGGCTCCAATTCTCCCTCCTCTTCTCGCTCTTCCTTCCGCTCCGCTCCCTTCTCCGACTTCGGCAGGTTTTCCCCCTTTCATTTCCTCTAATTTATCCTTAATTTCGCATTTTAATCGATATTTATTATGTCAACTGCTTTTCAATTTTGTGTTTGATTTTGCGATTAAAATTGATGTTTTTGAATTGTAATTGAGGAATTCGGTTACTGTACGTGCTTCATTCGCTGCATTAGTGACTTTTCCGGTATCTTATTGTATACGACACTACGTTTTGAATTAGTAGCCACTGTGAAAATGTGAAATTGCGCCGTTAGAAGAAATGTGCACCGTGGAGTAGATGGTTAAAGCTTGAGATGTTAATGGCGGTAATTTAGCGTTTGTGAATGCTTTGGTTATGTTCAATGTGGCCGGTTGTTCGTGGTTTGCCTGCACGTTTCGTTAACTTATGGTCTGTTTCGAACACAGCGTTGTGGTTTTAGGTCTTCTTGAGGTCGAAATTATTCGATGTGATGCTGTTATTGTATTGGCAATAACTGCGAAATTGCGCTGTCAAGTTTTTATAAACATAATGAAGGAGATATTAGTCGCTTCGATTTTTGTTTTTTCTAGGGGAAATGCTGGTTGTGTTTAGTGTGGGAAGTTCGTGCTTTGTGTGTATGAAGTAAACGGGAGTGTAGTACTGCGATAAGTTTTCCATTAAACCTTGCTTGTGTTTCCCTCTTATACCTGGAATTTGCGAAATTTGGGAGGGGTAAAGTAATATACTGTACAAAATATGCACTTTGCTCAATTCTTGACTGTTTATACATTGGTTACGGTTGATATTTCCGTTGTATAATTGTTTATACATCCGTGGTACGGGTTAACTTTTCCTTTTGCGTCGATTCAGTGGATTTATAATTTATTGTGTTAATGTCATGTGGCAGTTATATGGCTGTTAAGAACAAAAAGCTTCATGAACAGTTTGATGCAGAAGCTTCGAGTTCTTCACTTAATGGCTCTGATGCAACAAAACCAATCTTTCAGGGTGTTGCGATATTCGTTGATGGATTCACCGTCCCCTCAAGCCAGGTCTCTCCTTCTAGCCTTTGTTTGTGCACTCTTCAACCTCGATGTGGATAATAATTTGGGGAAATTAGAGAACGATTGTAGTTGTAAGATTGCTGTTTTTACTACTATCATGATGGTGCTTTCTGTGTGTAGCATTCTGATCATGGTCAATTTTGACGACGAAATTGTTGTAGGAGCTACGTGGATACATGTCGAAGCATGGTGGGCGCTTTGAGAACTACTTTTCAAGGCACCGTGTAACCCACATAATTTGCAGCAACCTCCCTGATAGTAAAATCAAGAACCTTAGGTGTTTCTTTCTTACTTTCTTTCGTTTGTATTTATATCTTCCAAACTGATTGTTACACTGCAGGTTCAGTATGTGATTTAACCAGTAATTATATGTTTATTATGCTACTATTATTAACAATATTTGTTGTTATTTTATTGGTGTAGGTCATTCAGCGGTGGATTGCCTGTCGTGAAACCCACTTGGATTTTGGATTGTGTGGCAGCTAGAAAATTATTGAGCTGTAAGAGATAGCATTTGTTTTTGAAATCCATGTAGCTGTAGTATTCATCTGGCCACTAATTTGGGTGCACAATCAATCTTAAAATGGGTCTGTGAAGATGTTTTTAGTGGATTGAATTGATCCAGTTTTGGAACTGCAACAGGGGTACAATGTTAGGCTTCATGTTGTGAATTCCCATCATTTTCCATTAATGTTAGTACTTGTAAATTTTGCCTGTAGTTTATTTTTGAATCAGCTCTTTTCTGTTTCTTTTCAGGGATTCCTTACCAACTTGATCAGCTTTGTTGTCAAGCACGTAGCCAACCAAAATTGTCTGCTTTCTTTTCTTCTAAAGGTAGCTCAGTCACTCGAGATGTTTCTTCTGATTCAACTGATCTGTTGAAAGTGGAAACTGAGGTATCCATGCTTTCCGAATCGGACAATGACATTCTAAAAGGGAATACCACCTTAAATGTCAAGGAGCTGTCTGAATGCACCGGACAAGGTGAGATGGAAATGAAGGATGCCAATGGTGCTGTAAATGATAAAACCAGTTTCAATGTCGATGAGGCATCTGAATGTACCAAACGAGGGGAGACAGAAATGGTGGATGCTGGGGGGAAGCAGGTTGATTCATCAGATATTTTGGAAACAATTTCAGGAGGTGATGACTCTTCCCGTCGAGAAAATGCAATGCCAGTCACTGGCACTAATGAAGTTTGTCTTGGTTCCCCTAGACCTGTAACTTCCTCTGACAAAAATGACTTGCAAGAAAAAGCCACAGGGGAATCATCTGGTTCTCTGGTGGGAGGACCTTCCCATCATCGCCATTCAACCATGGAAGACCCAAATTTTGTTGAAAACTATTTCAAGGTGCGGATTCTGTAGATGTGTCTTGTCTGTTTTCTCCCCTTCCTTTTTATGCTTGGTTAGATGGTTGTTTTCTGCTTAATTATCTGTTGGCATATCCTTTATCCTCCTCCTGTTGATGATCAGAGTTCTAGGTTACACTTCATAGGGACTTGGAGGAATCGGTACCGTAAACGTTTTGCATGCCAGCCCAACAAAATCAAGAAAGGAAACCCTGATGTTACAGCTTCATCTACTTCTGTGCAAGCTTCCGTAATCCACGTGGACATGGTATTTACTTATCTTTCTCTCTTTTTATTTTAAAGAAAATATACTATAAATAAATCCATGGGGATGTGGCATTAGTGGATCTTCTTTTTAGCTTATGCCTTATCCCCTAATGCCCCAATTGCTGGGGAGGCAATGTTGTATGTTGTTGTCACTGTTGTATTTAGTTACCTTCTAGCCCAATGGATTAGCAGGTCTCTCTAGGCAGTGTATGAATTTTAAAGTTGTAGGTTACTAGATACATATCTTCTATTTCAAATGACATCGATGACTATGCTGCCGCAGGACTGCTTTTTTGTGGCTGTTGTTATCAGGAACCGTCCGGATTTGGTGGACAAGCCAGTAGCTGTATGTCATTCAGACAGTTCCAGAGGGACTGCTGAAATATCATCCGCTAATTACCCTGCCCGAGATTTTGGTAGTAACGAAGATTTATGCTTGGCAGAGATTTATGTTGGAAAAATGGCCAGTTGGATTGTGGCTTCATTTCGTAGTTTCTTATATATTTTAATATGAAGGATGTCTTGTATGTTTGTTAGGGGTGAAAGCTGGTATGTTCGTCAGAGATGCTAAGGCTCGCTGTCCTCATCTTCTTATTGTCCCTTACAACTTTGAAGCTTATGAAGAGGTTTGCAAGTGTATAGCCTTGGTCTCATTCACTCCCCAACCCAAAGAATGAATTTTTTGGTCAGTACTCACAGTTTTGATGTGTAAACTTTGAGAGCTATAATGTCTCACTCGTCATGGCAGGTGGCTGACCAGTTTTACGACATTCTTCACCGTCACAGCGATAAAGTTCAGGTGTGTGCTAAAGGCCTTTACGTTTTAATGTTTGCTACCGTATTTAGTGGTATTTGAACCTTTTGCATCCAGGCGGTAAGTTGTGATGAAGCATTTTTGGATGCAACTGATTTGGAGGAGAAAGATCCTGAGCGTTTAGCATCGTTGATAAGAAAAGAGGTCTTTGAGACTACAGGATGCACTGCAAGTGTAGGGATAGCTGGAAATATGCTTATGGCCCGTCTTGCCACCAGGGCTGCCAAACCAGATGGTCAATGTAAAATCCCCCCTGAAAAGGTATCCTTGGAGGCTAAGTGTCTATGCACCTGCTTTACTTTAGTGTTTCATTTCCCTGCTGATTTAATTTTTTTGGTGGCTTGACTAAATGACTAGGGGTCAAAATGACCCTTCACACTTCAGTTACTTTTGCCTGGGTTAGAGATTAACATTTTAGAACTTCTGTATGATTTATTCATCTATCTGGCGGTATTTTCATAATTCACATGAGATCAATAAGTTTTGATGAAGCCCTTAGGTCTCTTGCTACACTTGGCCAATCTGTATCGCACATTCACACTTGGTGGGGGAAAACGTCATGCAACTAGGAGTTGTCACTTAATGGTCTCCACTACCCTCCCAACAAACCGCTGTCGCCTTTCCAAATCCTATATTTTTTTGTGAGACTTGCACCACTGACTTAATCTGTCTGATATTTTACTTCAGCTTTGGTTTTCAGATTCTATCTTGTAAATGATATTTAATGCGATTGTCTTGCAGGTGGATGAGTATCTGTTGCAGCTACCTATCAAGGCACTTCCAGGTATTGGTCGTGTTTTGGAGGAGAAGCTGAGAAGGAAAGGAGTCCAGACCTGTGCCCAACTACGGACGATTTCCAAGGTCAAATGATCAGTGCGGAGAGTTTTTTTATTAATGTCATGTGTGGTGCTATAGTTACTATTTCCTTGTAGGTTTCTACTGCTTAAAGGTTAATAGAAATAAGGAAAAGTGGGGCAAGTAGTCCATAGAATAAATCTCCCGTGTAATTTCTTGATGACATTTACATTTTCTGTAACTGCAGGAGTCTTTACAGAGAGAGTATGGGATTAAAACGGGCCAAATGTTGTGGAATTACTGCAGAGGTGTGGGTAATAGGCTAGTGGGGGAAATTCAGGTCTTTACAGAACCCTGTTGTCTTCAATTCTGATCTCTTTCTTTCTTTCTTTCTTTCTTTCTTTCTTTTTTTTTTTTTTTCTTTTTTTTGGTTTTCTTAGCTGTAATATTAATTATATAGGAGAAAGAAAATTGTGAGCAGGCAGGATGTATTAGGGTAATGTGTTAGCTTTGTGAGAAGGTTTTTCTGCTCCTTCTGACATAGCTATGTATTTTTCAAGGACCCAAGTTTGCTAGATTTAAGTGAGCTTTGTTCCATCACAAAGAATTTAATGATACTGATTTGGACATCGTTTGCAGCAAAACAAGTCAGTTGGTGCTGAGGTAAACTGGGGTGTACGATTCAAGGACAAAAACGATGTCAGTATATAGTGCTTAATTAATTGTATCTTGCATTTTTCTTTTGACCTCACATGCTCAGAAAATTTTCTATTTTATGCTTCGCAGTGTGAACATTTTATGTTGAGCCTGTGCAAAGAGGTCTCTTTGCGTTTGGAGGGATGTGGAGTACAAGGGCGAACCTTTACTCTAAAGGTAACCTTTTTTGCTCTTTGCTTGTTTATGTAGAACAGTCATTTGTTCATTGGTCCTGAAAGAATGGTTGAGGCGTTGAAGGTCTCATTTTGTTGATAATTTAGTCTGTCCTATCTTTGTTTTTCAAATGGCCAGATTAAAAAGAGAAGAAAAGATGCAGAGGAGCCAGCAAAATATATGGGTTGTGGTGACTGTGAAAACTTGAGCCATTCGACTACGGTATACTCTTAAAAGTTTGACTTTTCACTCTTTTGAATTTTGGCACTACTAATGTAACTATTTTAATTATAGGTACCTATTGCTACAGATGATGTGGATATGCTTCAGAGGATAAGTAAGCAGCTCTTTGGATCCTTCCATATAGGTTAGTCCAGACATCAGTTATGATGATTGTTATCATGTTGCACTGCATGTCCTGAATAATCGAAGGAATTTCAACTTTCCTTAATTGAATGAAATAAAGTCAACCAACTCTTGTGAAAATTATTTTCTCTAATAATCTTTCGTTAGAATACGCATTTTGGCGTTTAGAAAATCAAGACTTCAAATGTCCATTATTCTTCTGAATTGCTGTTAGGGCTGTTGAAGTGTATAAATCTTTTTATTAGTAATGCAACTGTGCTGCGTATGGAGTTTTTAAAGCATTCAAGCTAGAACTGGAAAAATACGTGTCTACTTTGGTGCTTATCCAAGTGGGCATAGTGGCAGTTGGAATGACGTTGGGGGGATGGGGGACTCAGCATTTACAGTGGTCTCTGCAGATAAGATATTGACACCGGTGACTTGGAGAGGCAGGATCAGTTGTGGCCTTGTGGGATGGATGGTGCTTTGGCAGTTTGGATGATAATATAGATGTCAGAACCTACTTGGAGGGCTTCCTCAAATGCACTAGGAACTTGGGGGGATAAGGGAATAAGAACGTTTGAAACCAAACACACACGCTAGTCAAGGCCCTTACTCTGTTTTCTGTCTGAATGTCTGATTCCCCTCAGTATCTTTTTTCTTCGTTGGCAACTTCCGTTTTCTCATCTATTTGACTTGGATCAAGTGGAGTTATACCAAAATCTGGTAGATGATGCATCTGCTTCTGTATTGTTAGATGTTAAAGACATTCGAGGGATTGGATTACAAGTGACCAAGCTGGAGAGTGCTGATAATATGAAGCAAGGTATGTCTAAGGATGTTTGAGCTCTTCATTAGGTTATGTAGAGAACATATTTTCATAGGCAAGATGTTTGGAAACCAGTTGTTTTCTATGAATTTATCCTGTCTGATTTTTCGGCATAGAGATATGCTCCTTCATTCTGTGTTTCTCATGGTATTTTTTGGCTTATTGTTGGGATAATTTTGAAGGGCATGAGCAAAACACTCTTAGGTCGTGGCTTGCATCTGGCACAGTGTGTAACAGTGAACGGTCTAACTCCCCTGGTAAAGTTATGTGAGCTTAGTTCCATGTTTATCACTTTCTAGACTGTTACAGTTCCCTGACAACACTGCACATTTTTCTATTTCTTGATGAGTTGGCCATTGCATGTTTCGATTGTTTAACATTTATCTTTCAATTGCTGCTTTGTATTACTGCTCTACTTTGCACTTGGTACATTGATAATGGATTGCTGGAGCATCAGATGTCGTCTCTTCGTCACAATAGCTGTATATTCAGCCATTCAGATGCTCTTTTATTGAGAAAAGTTATTGTGATGCTTAAGCTTAACCCATTAATCACAAGTCATTCCCTCCTGCCCAGGCCCAAAAGTGTTCCTCCTACTAGTAGCAGTAGTAGTAGTGGGGCGGAGAAGGGATGTTAATGAAGTCATTATTTCCTTTGCAGAGCCCCCCCCCCCCCAAAAAAAAAACCAAAAAAGGAAGAAAAAGGAAAAAGAGAAAAATATCTGACATTCTCCTGTTGTCTTTGCAGGTCAGATCCACCTTGAGTTAGGTCGATCATCACCTGCGGTTTCGACTTCCTCAGGTCGTGAAACTAGCTTAAGTGTTGTTGAGACACTACCTTCTGTGGATGATCTTGACTTGGATGTTATTGAGAACCTACCTTCAGATTTATTTTCTGAATTAAATGGCCAATATGGGGGAAAGCTGAAAGATCTCATCTCCAAACGAACAAGAACAGCAGATCATCAAGTTTCCAGTGCTATGTCGGTGAAACAAGCAGGAGGTAAGTATACCCATCCAGTTACTCAGGATTGTCTAGTTTAGCTTGGCAGTATCTAACATATAATTTTCATATAGGCAAGACTTTTGATGGCCTGAAGGAAGCCTCTGATGTTGGAAACATCAACATTCAAGAGAAGGACAAGGTAGGGTTTTATCATCTTCATTCTTCCTCTTAATTTTGTTTTAAGTTTTTGTGCTAATTGAATGATGTGAATTAGTTTCTGTGGCTATGATGTCTGAACTGCTTCTGCTTCTACTCGGCGTAGACATGAGAATGCGTTTCTTGATGCTGACTTTTTGTTACGATATAGGCTGAGTGCAGCAAGAATAAGGAAATCGATGCCAGGCCCCCTTCTGGTGCAGGAACTGCAAGTTTCTCCAATCCTGTTGTCGAATCAGCACAAGTGGACTTCATGCCTTTGTCTCTAAGCCAAGTTGATATATCTGTACTACAACAATTACCTGAGGATTTGAGGGCAGATATAGTTGGGGCACTTCCTTCACATCGGAGGTCAGATTGTTTTCCCGAGGGCAACATTTCTTTGGAAGGAGTTGAAGTAGGACTGGCCGGGGACCAAATGGGGTCAGCAGATTTAGCTAAAACTCGGAACTTTTGGGAGGGAAATCCTCCATACTGGGTTCAGAATTTCAAAACAAGCAATTGCTTGATCTTGAACATCCTGGCAGGGATGTATCTTATATCTGGGTCAGGGCTGTTGTCTTCTACTCTACAATCTTGTCTCTCTGGGTTGCAGTTGTCCGATGAACTAACAGAAGATTTCGTTGATGAAGCTTCAAGTAGCCTATGTGAGCTTTTGCGGCAGTATATCCAGCTAAAGCTGGAAGTAGACATTGAAGAACTATATGTTTCTTTTCGTCTTTTAAAAAGGTAAGTGCGATGCTGGTGTGTGTGTTTTTGTGTGTTACTGTTATGAAAAATCAATTAGTGTTGCTCGTTGATTATGTTTCCAATCTGGTTTTTTGGCATGGGAGGTAAAGATTGCGTTGTTTTATACATGTGGAAGGTCTGGTGCCGGCCGCTCGCTTTTGAAGTTTTGAATTCTAATGTTCCACTGTGGTTAATGTGGCATTTTCTTTGATATGGATTATCATTTTCAGTTTTTCACCAAAGTGCAAGGGGTGGGAAGACAAATGTGAGTAAGAGTTTAGGTAATGGGTTTACTGAGGTTGCTCCTCTTAAAGCAGCAAAATGTTCCAAAATAATTAGAGAATAACTCACAATCTTCTATTCCTTCTGTAGGGTGTCTTGTCTGCGTGAAATATTAGTGAACAGTGTTTTTGGTTGGTCGACAACTGTATGTCTAGAATTAACCCACTTATGTTAGGTTTTTTCTTGATAAGTGTATGTAGGATCTCCTCCTGGGAATTCTATGTCATGTCATTATGATCATTTGCTAGAAGGGGAGCCTTGGCACACCGGTAAAGGTGTTGCCGTGTGATCGATAGGTCACGGGTTCAAGTCCTTGGAGCAGCCTCTTGTCAAATAAATTGACAAGGGAAGGCTTGCCCTCATTACACCCTTGTGGTGGGACCCTTCCCCGGACCCTCGCTTAGCGGGGACGCCAATGTGCGCCGGGCTGCCCTTTATGATCATTTGCTAGTCTTCTTTTTCTTTGTGCATTTTGTTTTATTAACAGTTATGACATGTTAACTGAATCAGGCTCACGAAGAAATCCAAGGCTTTCTTACATGTATATGATACTGTCTTGCCTCATCTTCAGGTTCGCCTTTTGCTTCTGAATTTGACTTGTATTTTTCATTTGCCACAGGATACCTGACTGTTAGGAATTTACTCTTTACTGTTTGATATATACTGATGTACGTTTGTGGGAGGAGGTGAGTGTGGGCTACATAGTCTGGGCTTTTTACTGTCGAGGATTGGCTCCCCTGGAGTTTAAGGATCCAACTCATGGGAAAGAGGGGAGAGGTAAGGGAATCCTCTTGCAATGGTTGCTTGGCAGTGGGAGTTGATCTTGGGATCTCAAGTCACAAAACTTCAATTTCTACCAATACACCAAGCTTAAAGCTTATCTTGGTATCAGTGTTTGATATGTTGTCATTTTATCAATATGTCTTCTTTTCAACCCTAAACACAAAATATGAACATTGCACCTTTTATCTCTTGGGGACAGACGGTTGCCGTGGGTAAGTCATATTCTGTGTCTGTGCCTAGTCGGCAAACTTGTGTACCTCTTTGAACTTGTTGGTTTAGCCCGTTTAGGTGGGTCACTGTGCCTTTATAGTAGATTCAACCTTGTTATGAATTCTCGTCTGCAATGCCCTATCTGATTTCCTTTTTTCATCCATCGGAGTAATAAACATTTGCGGATCTACCCTCTCGTTTTATGTTGTCTACGCAGCCTCTGCAGTAGTACTCCTAGCTTATAGTACCTAATTTCATCTTTCCCATGCATTTTCAGCACTTAATTTTTGTATTTGTGACGTGACCTGCCAGGCTTGTGTTGGTGAGAGCTATGGAGGAAACATGCATCTGCCTATAGTGGAGTAAATGGCTCTCAGGACAGATGACGCACACATTTTGCAGAGCATCTAAGATTATCTTTGAGACTTAGACTATCTTCTTTCGGTGTCATCTTGGGTAATATGTCTTTCTTGCTTTGCACATTCTTTTCTATCGGCCTCTGCAGTAGCAGTACTTTTTTTTTTTTGTTACAAAGAGGGGTAAGCCCCGTCTTGCACATTCTTTCTAAATAAAACAATTTGAGTATTATCAGAATTGTGATCGTCATGGCAATCGTCCATCTCTTAAGACTTTTAAGTTGACAATCTGTGAGCGTGTTTCTATTTCTGATTTTCTGCCAATTTGATCTATGACTAGCATCAGGGAAGAGTTGCCATTTCCTGGTGATGTAGAGTCTGCAATGTCAGAGGATAAGAATGAGACACCTGCGAGTGGAAGCACCAGCAAGATTGAATCATGTTTGAAAGTTCAGGTCTATCTATTTCTCAAATTGGAAGAAAATGGCATTCTTATCAAAGTGTCATGTATTGACGTCTATCTTTCTCTTTTGTTGGCTCATTCGTATTTTGAACTTCTCAGGCCCAGGTCTGTTTCCGCTGCCAGTTAACAATGCCTGATGATCGATACATGATCGGAACTATGTTTTGTATACCATCGAGGCTCTCCACACCAGTGTTATCTGTTCCATAGAGATTCAGCAACGTTTGCCGTGAATTTGGTCCTTAACAGATGGCTGAATATTTTTATCTCAGGAGGTAGGAAAAGTTCGACAAATGTACTCTAGCAAATGAATTTTCCAGAGTGTTTTCTTAAAATTTAGTTGCAAACTGGCGTCAAATCGTAATTGGAAAAAGGTTAATTTCTATCTTTCTTTGCGTCGGAATGGTAAAAAAAGAGTTACTGTCATATCTTGATCAACACAACCACCTTCCACAAAAAAACATAGAAAATGTTATGTACCGTACTCCGTACGTGTTATCCCATATTTCATGTTTGGCTGTATATGACTGTGCAGACTTTAGCGAGAAGTTGCAACCTAACAAGGATGTAGCTGGGACTTTCGGAGCTCAAGAAATCCGCGTTCAGACTTTTTCTCAGGTACTTTAAATATTCAATTTTGACTGCTTGTGTTAAATGTTCATTCAATTCTCAGACGTGTGAGCTCGTTTGTTTGCTTGACCATAGACCTTTTAGCTGCTCTCTTTTGTGTTTAGTGTGAAGGTAGAAGATGAGATCATCGCCAAAGTAGGAATATTAATCTTGCAAAGTGTTGATTTTTATCTATTTTGAAAGATTTATGAATAGTCCCGGGGGCCGGGTTTGGTGAAACTAAGGCATGACCTAAGGAGGAATTGTACTGCGTTTTCCCATTACACCCACCTTAAAGAACAGTAGAAAACGTGTTCACAAGTTTGTCTATCTACATCCGTTTGGATCACGTAATATTATAATCAAGCCTAAAAATGCGGATGTCAATTAGGTTAACTGGTAGTCTCTTTAGTCTTTACTTAGTAATAGTGCCGCACTTTTACTAATCTCTTATGCGTGTAGATGTACCTATAAAGTTGTACTTAAAGCGTACTAGGAATGTTGTGCTAGTAGCAAAGAGCAGTTAGAAGTTACAAAGTTTGAAAGCTCCAGTGTTCCAGTCACATTAATCAATATATTCCATCATAATCAGATTACCAAACCTCCTACTACCTTTTATTTTCCGACATTTGACTTCTTCTATAAGCTATAGTTCTCCTTGTTTTTCTGCTTCAGACCATGTCATCAGAAATTCCTTTATTTACGTGTCAAAGTATTCTTATATTCAAACCTTTGAAAATTAACACCCGTTTACTTTTTTGTGCCAAGCCTCTTTGCCTCCAATTTTTCCCATTCCACCAACTTGAACCAAGTCAAAATGGAGCAGATTTAGCAAAGCTCCCTACTTTGCGTACCTACTAATATATAAATCTTCAAGCCTACCTTCTTTCCTTCACCAACACACACAATCTCAAACCAAACCAAATTTTCGCTTTAAACAACCCTCAGTGATTTGTAAAACTTTAGCAAAATGATATACAATAGCAGCACCCTTCTTCTTCACTTTAATGTGCTTCTTCTCATCATTTTCTTCGTTTTCGTCAGCAGCTCCGTGCATGTAGAAGGTCTCAGACCTTTGAGAGATCAACTAACACCTCATGAATCTTCAATCTTGAGACTTGTCCTCAGTCGAGCACATTCCGGTCCAAGTCACCGAGGAGCTGGCCATTGATGGTTTTGTGAAGTTATTATATAGAAGAGTTCTGAGCTTCCAGGATTCCTCAGACAGATGTTTGTGGAAATGAGATGGATTTATTCGTTCATTTTCGTGTTCTTTCATTATTGTGCTCGAATTTTCGGATACTTAGTTGTAAGGTTCTTTGGACTAATTAAACATGTAGATAGCACTAATTGTATAGATGGAGCCATTTAGGTCAAACCCATATAGTCGATTAGAATCAGAGTCTTTCTTTTTTGTCCTTGGAAAGGATTTCCTTCTATTCTCCTGTAATGTCACTTTGCAATTAGATCATGAATTCATGATATCGCGTTTTAGATTGAATGTAACTCTCACAGCAATGTAATAGCAACGTAGCAAGAACGGTTTTATTGAATCTTAACTGTTTTCGTACAAGTTCGATACTACTTTCCTCCTAATTTAACCTAATCGGATTCTCGGTCTATACTCGTATATGTTTTTGTGCTATTTTTTCTTTTTAACTTTTAGAAAGTCTTACGCGGTCACACGCACGCATGACGCATGCGCGCACACACACGCCAAAAAAAAAAAAAGGTTCCGAAGAAGCTGGTATTTGTCAATAACTCGTGCTCCCATGAGGCCATGACCATTAAGGATCTCAATAAAGATGAACAAGAATAATCAAAAGAAACATTAATTATTATTATTATTGGCATTTAGTTACGCCGACTATTAAACAATGCTAATTAATTGTTCTTTCTAGGTTGCTTGTAAATGAAGCTGGATTGACAAAAACAGTGCGGCTTTTCAAGAAAGAACATGATCACAATATCGCTCAAAGACCGAACAATATCTACGGGAGATCAGCAAGCATGCCTGACTTTTTGACAAATTACGCGAGCCTTCCCGGATCAAAATCTGATTTATCAAACTTTGAACTTTTATTGGGCTATTTGATCGACTCGTCAATAGAATTCGTAAGCATCTACAAAATGTTGATTTTTTTTTTTTAGAACTTTTTCTGTTCTCCAAGCTTAAATTTCGCAAGGAATATCTCAAATTGATTTATATGATATCCACTGATGGACCGACGTAGTGGAGCTGCCATATAGTGGACAAGAGGAGTGTTTGCCTAAGTCTTAGGGAGCCCATATAATACCATGTTAGAATCAACTGATCCTAGCGTGGCATTATCATTACCCATGTCATAAGTGATGAATAACTTAATAACATGTTCCCCGCCTATGTTTTGTAATGTTGGATAACAACAAGTTCAATGTTGAAACTGTGTAGTTAGCTATGTTTGGTTAAAGGCTTAAAGCAATCCCGGGACGCGTACGAGATGGAATCGTGGATCTAGAGGTCTGTCTTAAGCCCGAGACCAAGAATGCTCTTGAAGTGTAGACGAAGGGTTTACGAGTTTCTTGTCATCGACTTATGTGGCCTTGTAGAAGCGGAAAGCCGGTAAAGCTAGTCTATAATGATCTTATAAACAGAAATGGCAGATTGCTCTACTCAGTCCACTGAAATGTTGTTAATGCTTAATGTTCGGTGCTTTAAAGTTATTTACTCCGTATCAAGACCAAGCTAAGTTATATTAATACTGCTTTGGTATTTCCATATCCATTTGATCTTGAATTAGTGCAACACTGCAACGACAATAGCCGGCTGCCAGCTTAGAGCTCAATGTTTATAATGGTCATTGGGAATCATGAATTGATTGAAAATGAAAGAAATTACTTCACTTTATGTCTCATATATATGTTTGGTAATCTATATTCTATACGTTTTCTCACACGAAACCAAAAAACAATGTTTTCCCGCCCTAACTAAAATTCATGTACATTTGATGATCCTGATAGTTCATACAACTTTATGTTGTTCGGTTACCTGATAGTTCATACAACTTCATGTAAAGTTACTCTCCAAAATCTAACATAAATTGACAATGGTAAAGTGGCCAAATTCATCTCGAGCCTTGTCGAAAAATGACGAATATTTTAAAATGTTGTTCTTTTATTAAAAACTAAGCTTAAGCTCACCAAATCAAAATATAAAATGAGTTACTAGGCACCACTATCTAGTATGTTGATTTGATGCTGTCCAAGCAATCCATCTACTATATTTTTGATAACAAATAACAAGATATCAATGTCGTAATACAAATGAGTCATTGACAATGGTGAAGTATCCAAAATATATACCCAAATAATTGTTATTTATTATGTGATTTATGTCGCAAAAGGAGACTTTGAATACTATCATCAACGACTTGCAAAAGAGGAAAGTTCAACGGAAGACTTAGTCGAATTTTGTGACATTCCAACAGTGCAACAAAGCGTCAATAAAAGCCGACCCAAACACAACTACAATCATAAATCATAAACAACAATCACTCGTATTTTTGTTGCATGAACACAAGTAATATGGCCCCTAAAAATGCCCTAAATTTCTCCATTTTGTGTCTCTTTACCTTTGCAATATTGCAATTCCAAGGCATTCTAGCAGTTGATTACACCGTAACCAACAATGCACCCACGACACAAGGCGGGATGGTATTCGAGAACCAGATTGGTGAAGACTACGCACATCAGACACTGTCAGATGCCACAGACTTCATATGGCAAATATTCCAAGAAAACGATGACTCGGACCGAAAATCAGTAGCCCAAGTGGACTTGATCATAGTCCCAAATTTGCCATCAGGTGTCGTGGCCGAGACAGGTAACAATCAGATACAATTTACAGCAGAGTACCTAGGAGGTTTCTCTGGAGACGTAAAAACAGAATTTACTGGAGTAATTTACCATGAAATGACCCATGTTTGGCAATGGAATGGTAACGGTAACGCGAATGGTGGGTTAATTGAGGGCATTGCTGACTACGTGAGGTTAAAGGCCGGGTTTATCGCTAACGGTTGGGCTCAGCCAGGAGACGGGACGCGGTGGGACGAGGGTTATAGCACCACGGCTAGGTTCTTAGACTATTGTGATGGTCTGTTGAGTGGGTTTGTGGCTCAACTTAATCAGAAGATGAAAGATGGTTATAGTGATTCATTCTTTCAAGACTTGTTGGGGAAGTCTGTTGATCAACTCTGGTCTGATTATAAGGCTGCCTTTGGACAGTGATTTGTTAGTCCATATCTCACACAAGTTATATGGATATATATACAAGTATACAACTGATGTACTACACTACTATATAAACCGATTAATTATTGTAATCTGTATACAATATCTAATGAATAAAGTTGTTTTTACTATGTTTGACGTGGATTATCAACACGACAAGAATAATGTTTTGTGGATTATCAACACGACACGGATATTGTATTGTATTGTACCTTATGATTGCCCCTATATAACGGAACATAAGTCACGATCGCAAAACACAGTAACGTTAGTGTCGAATTGCCAAAAAAAAAGAGAAGCAGCAAAAGAAAGGAAAAGGAAAAAAGAAAAATTAAAGTGTGGCTGCTGGGATTCGAGCCCAGGTCTCCACGGCCACAACGTGGAATTCTTACCACTAAACTACAGCCACTTTGTTGATTGTTTTATTCATGTTAAAAGTAAGTCCTTAAGAACTCTGGTATGAAGTATTCTACGCAAAATAGCAAAGCAGATTTGTAATATACTGAGATTAGGAGGTTGTGGCGAAATACTTTGCAGAGATTGTAGTACATTTAACACATTCTACTATATTTTTCGGAAAATTTGTGTCGTGGCGAAATCATCAGAGCTCAAATTGAGAGCATGTTATTAGAAGTATATCATGTACAAACTTAACAAAAGTCTATAATTGATTTACTTGGTGCTTTAGTAAGAATAAAGTGTGTTGTATTTCACTGCATTAAGCGTATACGTCATACATTCCCTATCAATAAGAAGAGTACATTAGATTACTCTGTTTCGTTAATCAAAAGTACAAGTCTTTTTTGGTGTGCACAATCTGGCATACGGTGAAGTTCAGATTTAGTCCTCAAAATCATTGGCGAAAGTAGAACGGCAATTTGGCATAGCTGATGATCTCCATATAACATTTTAAAATGATTATTTAATCGGTCGATTTTAATTTCTGAATCATTTATTGTATTTGTCGAATCTCGTATCAACTCAACTTAGTGTCCATCATGAATTATTAGAACTAATTAACAAGTATAATTACCATTCATATATTGTAATCAAGAAACAGACGGCCCAAAGATGAAGTAGCTAGACGTTCAATTGGAGTGTATCCTGAATCAACACGGCAGTGACAATGACGAACCTTGCGTATGGGCAATGAAGTTCGTCAGCACCCAAGACGAGTCATTACTCATTAGACCACTGGTGAATCGAACTTCAGGAAATAAAAGTGGCCGCAATTTGAGTAAACGATAGGGCGTCCTAGACTCGTCGCATAGTAGTTACTCCGTAATATATAGTGTCGATATCACCTTAGTTATAATTGGCGTAAGAAGCAAGAGTGATCTATCAGTTATGCGGTGAAGTTATCTCATTTCCCTAACACATGTACTAGTATACATTAGTGAATCAATTCAATATGCATGACGATCAACTGTGATCATCTTTTCTTGAATAGCACACCATGCATGCATTACACAAGCCCAACAATATGCATTGGTGTACAAGTTGAAAGTAGGCCGCAAAGAAACACATTCAATGTCTTATGTGTTACGTCTTTATTTTCACTTCAATTCTCTGATTTATAGAAGCGCGCAAAGTTGCAGACTATGAATTGGATCAGCTTCAACTAACTGATTTGCTGAAACGTATATATGACGATCATGATCAAATTGCTTGTTTAGCATACCAATACATTTCATATTCCCCCAACTATATATAAATACGTATTCTTCTTTCTCACTATCATCCATATTCTTACAACCAAACTACTTATAAAATCAAGTAATTCACATACAAAAATGTCTATGAAGAACTACTTAGCCATTTTTCTAACCTCATCTTTCCTAATACTCTTCACTTGCAGGGTTACAGCAGTAACCTACGGAGTGTACAACCCGCACCCGGAGTCTTCAGGGGGAGCCCGATTCGACAGAGAAGTCGGGTCGGACTACGCCCTGAAGACACTCTCTGCTGCCACAGAATTCGTGTGGCAGACACTCGACCAGCAGAGTGACCCCCACGCCCGTAAACCGGGCGTGGAACGGGTCACTCTGTACGTGACACCCTGGAAGGGAGAAGTGAGAACCAAGGACAACCAAATCCACATCAGCTCAATCTACATTTACAACTACCAGGGCGACTTGAAGCGGGAGATTGCTCGCCTTCTTTACCACGAGATGACGCACGTGTGGCAGTGGACGGGCAACGGCCAGGCACCCAAGCACGTGATCGAGGGGGTTGCGGATTACGTGAAGATCAAGGCCGGTTTCGCCGAGGAAGAAAGCGGCCGGGTGATCAGACCGGGTGATGGGCATAGTTGGGATCAGGGGTCTGAAATTACAGCATACTTTTTAGAGTATTGTACAAGTTTGAGGCCAGGGTTTGTTGCTGAGCTTAATGCAAAAATGAAGGATGAATATAGAGTGTCTTTCTTTGAAGAAATGCTTGGTAAGCCTGTTCAACGTCTATGGGATGAATACAAGGGAAAATATGGCCGGTCACACTAACTTAAAATTTAGTCGTTCTGTCAAATCAATGTCGCTACCAGTGTGTAGTAGATGAAACGGGGGTACGTATAATCGTTAGGTGATGTTATAGTGTTACGTCTTCGTATGAATGAATAAAATAATTATGTGCTCATTCTGTAAAAAGCAAGAAAGAAAGATAATTAATTAAAAAGAAAAAAAGAAGTCCGACCTACCGGATTCGAACTAGTGACCTAAGGATGTCTGAGAAACCCACTACAGTCCTCCGCTCTACCAACTGAGCTAAGGTCGGATAAGAATGTGACTGCTGGGATTCGAGCCCAGGTCTCCACGGCCACAACGTGGAATTCTTACCACTAAACTACAGCCACTTTGTCGATTGTTTTGTGCTCTTATTGTACAAAACAATTCTTTGTCAATACGAACTTTTTCTTGAGGGTTTGTCAATACGAACTTATGATGCGTAAAGCTTCAAAAAGACGACTAGAGTACCACTGTTTACTTCACTTGTATTATTTTGAGAGTGTTGAGTTCTTCACTTCTCCAGTTTTTCACTTTCTCCTAAAAAACGAAAAAGAAAAGTCGGGGTTGTCCCGTCTCTTACTTTGTGTAACACTTAGTTTGATGATATTGTCACTTATCCTTGATGGAAGGTCACCTAATGTTTTGTCGTTGTTATACCGCTAACCTTTCTAAAAACAATGAGAACAAGCGTACACCGAAAAACCAAGTCTTTTGGAAGGATTGCGAGGAGAAAAAGTGAGAAGGATTGTCACTTCAACACTCTCTTCTCACATATGAGGTTCTTTTTGGGCAGATTAAGTCTAGACTGATGGTTGAGACCCAATAACTAACTTTATATCTTAACACGTATCAACCCGTGCCCATAAGTCAAGTGAGGTTCCTTTCTAAAACCGATGGGCAATACGAGGAGTAACACTCTAGCTTATATATATGTTCCACCCATTTCAATTCTCTGATGTGGGACAACCGCTCACACGAAAATTCCCAACACACATAGACCTCCGTGTTCCTTACTCTAAATGACATTAGATCTACGATTGGGCATGAAATTATACTAATTAACCTGGTGATGTAGCCTTATTTTGATCTAGAGCAAAACATAACGTCTAAAAGAATTTCAAGAAGGGGAGAAACGTTGGAGGTAAAGCAACGTTAATAAAAGAGAAAAGGCCAATAAGAGATTGTTAATTAAAATGATATTCCTACACGAGCAAGTTATAGCGGAGCGACCATCATTTTTTCATAACGGTCTAGAGAAGAACATTGTATTACGAGGAATTTACGATTAAGGTCGACATTTTAGTTAATCTTATAAGGTTAATCAAAATCGATACTGAGTCTCGTTTCAAAAAAAAAAAAAAAAATCGATAATGAGTACAAATGAATAAGTGATAGGAGAAGTTAGTCCGTATTGTATTTGCATTTTTGGATTAGAGTGATACTCCCTAGATGTCTATCTAGCCTTACAATCATTATTACGGTTACGCAATAACACGCATAAATGACTATCAGTAACTCTACGTAATTATTAGGGGTGAGCAAAAGAAGCGGGTACCCGGAACCGGACCCGGACCCGCTTGGGACCAGGCGGGTCTAGAACCGGACCCGTTGTGGACGGGTACGGGTCCGAGTCCAAAATTTTTGGACCCCTTGGCAACTGGTTCGGGGCCGGGTCCTGAA
>JBBYHQ010169698.1:0-25712 GCA_038382645.1 Spergularia azorica
GTAAATCAGATGTTTTGCTCCCTCAAGAGCTTTGTAGACATCTTCCCATAAGTTATTTGGGACTCCATGCGAAGATAGTGGTGGCTGGAAAGAAGGATGATGGTGAGCATCATGGTACAATGTTACACTGCAATTGGATCTCTGTGGGAATGTTGCGTTTCTGAATCCCTTAAAGTTCCCGTTATTAATTAGTTTTTCCCAGCTGGGTTCTAAATCTGCTGGCTTGAACCATATAATGAATTGAAGCCCTAGTTTCTGCTTGGGCTTTCCTTCTCCAGAGAGCAAGGGAAAGAAACCATTTATCAAACTTGCTTGGCTTACAAGCTGGTTTGCCCGAAAATGTATCTTCCCAAGGACAGAGCACTTAGTTTTCATGGTGATTGTTATGGTCGAGTCAATAGGATGAGCGCAGAGTATCTGAAAGGTCTGGTTCCAGACCCGGTCTCGTTCACATGTTGTCTTTGCCATTTTGTGGGGGCCTATCTTGATTGTAACATATGCTGGCCTTGCACCTGCAAATAAACACTGAAGAGAAGATCAATTGTAAGTCTCTAGCCTGTTTTATTCAAATAACATACTGTCAACCGAGTCACAAGGTTTCTTTATTTTACAGTGCCTAAATAGTCAAGTAGTGTTTTGCATAATGAGGTCTCTTTGTGAACGAAGGATTGATTTCTGTTGGACATGCTTTTAGCCCTCATTTTTTTTACAGTTTTATGTTTCTAAAAGAAGTGTAGTACTTACAGTGAGGGGAAATGATGGTGCAAATGGGGTTGCGTGGAAGATAGTGACTTCCAATGTTCCATGGATGAATCTATTATCCTCCATCTATCTCGAAAGGAGCCTCTTTTATGGTGATTTTGTGTCACGGAGAGGGTAAGGTTTGTTTTAAGGTGGCCTGTTGGGGATGATGAATATTATGTGATCATCATTGCACAATGCATATATAAAGCAGGTAAAATTTTGTCAATGTTAGAGTATAAGGCAGAGATCTGGGGACTAAACTTTTGATGCAATTGTAACATTGGAAGTTGGAAAAACTTGTAAAACTATGTAATCTTAGTCTTAGGGGCAATCTTTTGTGCCTAATCTTAGAATTTCCCTTTAAGCTCAAGTTACTCGAATTTGTACATACACCTTCAAAAAAAATTTATTGGCCCGGTAAGGTTTTGTGAATAATATGGACCGATTCTTCGTGAGACCACTGATAATCCTGCTATTTCTCTTCTTATAACTCATAATCCTCTGCCAAATTTGCTGTTTTTAGGTCTGTTTTCCCCTTGGCTTGAAATTAGGCATTTTATTTTATTTTATTGGTGCTTATCTAATCGTGACCTACATTACATTAAAGGTTTTTAAAAGACCAGACTCCTAAATTTGATGAAGTGTTTATTGCTTGTCATCTGAACTTTTCTTTTGAGTGAAGATGCTAATGTTCTTCTCTTTTTAAAATCTTTTGCAGTTGTTGTCATCCACCAAAGCGATTGCCTAGGTTTACAAGGCTTCAAGTCAACTCTAACTATTTCATGGAACATGAGTGCGAAATTCCTACTTATCTCTTAGCGCAGGGATATGAACACCTTGTTGAAGCATGGTGAAGATTTGACAGTTCGAAACTTCTGCATGATGTATTCGACTTTGAGAACTTGTGGAATTGGCAAAGACTCGGTACCATTACGTTCTATCTAAGATATTTTTAAGATACGTTGTTGGATTCTTGGAAGAGTTTGATGCAATACATTTACAAAACCGTTCACCTACGCTGATCTATGGGTTTGAAGTCGGATTTCTGTCTGGGTAGAGATATCAGAGGTTTAGAGCGGTGGAGTTGGTCTATACACTCTTTCTAAACCAACAGGCGTTAGTAATTCGATTCATAGTTCCATTGCTTCTGTATGATCATTGTTTGCTGCTGTTCACACTCGACTGAGCGTTTGTTGCACTCGTGGTAAGACAGATACCATGACTTGCCCTCTCACGAAATAGCGTCAGAAGCGACTAGTAGAGCACTAACGTCTAACAGGTACCCGACTAAACTAGCTTGTCAATCCATCAAAATGAAGACAGGAAGAAAACAACATAGAGTAAGCTATTAGAACCAGTCCACAACTAAAGATCTCCTCATAAGATGACATCCAACGTGCATGCAATTGCAAACTGTTTTGATGGATATGATTGTTAGTTAAAACTTTAAGCGTATGTTTTTTTGCTGATGTTACGACGTTGGTTAGCGCTTAGCACCTGTTGTGGTGCAGATGTCTAGACTCTACATGGGTGTTGTTCTGTTAGAACATGTCCTCTCTCAGTCTCTCGGATCACTACAAACTCTGCAGTTGTTAAGGCGACTTTTTCACGAGGGTAGTGGATCGAATTCTAGCTCCCACCTCCCGCCATTATCGAACGTGTTTAATTGTTCGGTTCTTAACACATGAGTTTTGAAAAGAGCGCCTTTTATTGGCATGAATGTTGCTAAAGTTTCCTTTTGAACATTAATCGTTTATGTACTTCTACAAATCCGGTAATGAAAAACTTAGATAGAAGAATCGTTTGTTTACGCATTACGTTTCTTCAAGAAGAAAGTTAAATTTGCGAGCAAACAGATTAAATATGAAGGATGACATTTGCTCAAAACAATGAAACTTTGTTTGTGTATGATCAAAATAGGCAATTGGCACCACGTAGTTAAGAGGGCGATGACCCCTCGAATAGACTAATAATAGTAATGCATTAGATATTTTAGATCTATGAAATTGCACTTTGCTTGTTAATATCTTATATTATATATTAAAAGTTGTGTTAGAGGCAACGACGTGAGTTACGTTTTTCATATCAAAAAATTCACAATAATTTTTTATTAGAAAAAATCAATATACTATTAATTGATTTCATCTTTACATTCTTATTTTATATTTTTCTTATTATTTATTTGAACTAGAATCACATCATCTATATTGATAGTGGAAGTTTTATGAATGATAAAATTTATTGATAAAATAATTTATTCACAAAGAAATAAAATCATAAAATTTATTTCGAGCATAGCCCGGGTAGTAAAGTAGTTGAATATCTAAACTCGTACTCCGTATTTAACAATGTCACGTGGCAGTTGCCATGTGAACAAAGGTGCTTGAAAGCTTTAATCCTCTCTTCAGTAACGTCACTCATACTCGCCAACAACACGGTTAGTTAGTGATAGTTGGACTACTACAGTACATTGCATGTCGACCCATATCTTCCTCCATTTCCCACTAATTCGCCAGCCACTTTCAAGATTATTTATCACCATCCTGAGAGTTTTGATGCAAACGTGTTTCGAATATGAGTTGAAACGTCATATTTTCCCATTCTTACTAAACAAAAGTCATTGATAATTACTATACAAGAATTGAGATGTTTAAAAAAAATCCAAAGGCCTATATAGGATAATCACAAAATTTCTCTATATTCAAATTCTTTTCTTAGAAATTCCATGAGTTACTCGTGGTACCTTCTAAAACCCACAAGATATCCGAACAACGAGAAGTCGAAAAATCACGTATTATTCTTAACTTTGAATAGTATGTTCAACACTTTACCTGTTAAACTAACTACAGTGATCGATAATTTCACATGCCAACTCAAAAACCAATAAAATCCAGCACATCATTCCATCACCCCCTTATTAAGTCTTCCCTCCCCCCAAAAATACTTCCCACAATTTCTCTCCCCTAAAACAATAAAAACACTTCCCCCACCATCACTATGACATCATCAAAATCACCACCGTACACACCAATCTCCACCGCACCAACCACCACATCACCACCAACAACCTCCCCACTCTCCGCAAACCTAGACTTCATCTCCCGCGCAAAACACCGCTTCTACTCCACCCTCGCAACTCGCCGTCCATGGCGGCAGATCTTCGACCACCGCGTCCTCTCTTGTCCCGATTCTCTCTCCTCCGCCTTCCCCCGCCTCAAAACCAACCTCTCTTACTTCCGCATGAATTTCGCCATGTTTACGCTACTTGTTCTCTTCCTCTCTCTCCTCTGGAATCCTCTATCTCTCATCGTCTTCCTCGTTATGATGATCGCGTGGCTCTTCCTCTTCTTCCTCCGCGATGAGCCGCTCGTCGTCTTCGGCCGCGCCGTCGACGACCGTATCGTCCTCGCCGTGTTATCTTTCCTCACCGTGCTCCTCCTCCTCTTCACCGGCGCCACCTTCAACATCGTCATCTCCGTCGCTGTCGGTGTCGCCGTCGTTGTAATTTACTCCGTGTTTCGGAAGACGGATGATTTGTATCTTGATGAAGAAGGTGCCGCTGGTGCTGGTCTGTTGTCCGGTCGGACTGGTGCTGGACCCGGTCTTCCACGCTAGTCAACGTTTTGTCTTGTTTCACATTTTTAGTACGAAAAAAAGTGTCTTGTCCGATGATTTTTCGATTCTTTACGTTTGGTTAGAATTTGGTTGTATTATTTTGTATGTGAGTGGTGTAATTGATGTGAATTGATGGTTGACTTTTTTTTTGTGAATTACTAATACGAAATTTCATGTATTTTCCATTCGATTTTACTAGTAGTATGTCTGTCTTCATCTTCTAGGACTACGTAGTAATTCGACTTTTCACCAGCTAAATTAGCAAACATTTGCGGTAATACTATGTATGATTAATAGTGTCCACATAACATTATGGTGAAATTATCAAACTTGTATTTAGGATAGTTAAAAAGTTAGGAACAATCGATAAAACTCGTATATGAGCTAGTTTTGATATTAGCTCGTTCTCGATTGGTTATTCGACGATGGTGATTGCTTACTCTATTTCATATGAGCTAGACAATGTAGTAGGTTGGATCCATCTCTCCTAATTTGATCATCTTAGCTACTTTTGGTATCTCAATTTTTAATACCTTAAATTGCAATTATTATCCCCCTTTTTGAATTATGATGGGTTTATTTTATTCTAGTTTGCCTCCATAAGTTAAGGGACTAATGCAAAGTAGACAAATGGTGATCTTGTACATGTACTAGTCCCCTTTCGCAAAGTCATAATCTTTCATTGCAAGTACTTAAGATTAACCATCTTTTCTTCATTTATTTATATTTTCAACTTTCAAAAAATGTGAAATTTTTGAGTGAATTCGTTTTCATATTTGCAATGGTCCTTGATAGGTTTAATTAGTCGAACTTTTAGATAACGACGAGACTTCTTAAGACTAAAATATTATTTAGTAGTGAGAAATTGAGTATGACGTTTTTTACACAAGACCAACTCCCCCTCATGTGAGATGGTCACCGTGTTGCAATCGTGGCAAGCAAAATAATGTAAACATACCAATGTAGGGAAGACTTTTGGATGAATTAGGATGGAATTGGGGGCAATTCCCATTTGAATGATTGAGAACTTTAATCTAATTAATTACAGCCCCCACATTACATGATCACATGATCACAAATTTCACAACAAACAGAAATTCTTGAAAATTCTGGATTGAAAATGCTAAATACTTCCCGTCACTGTTCTTTGATTATTTCGTTGTTGCCGTGTCCCCTATATTAATACGCTCACATCACTATTACGCTGATCTCTTAAGTGATGTGCTGCGTGTACAGTGTATTCAATAATATACGCTTCCGGCTTCTTCGAACAATGTCGACTCGAGATAGATGCCATCATGCTACATACGGGTTCACATCCTTTAGAGAAACGAAGTGTCTATTGTAGCGTGGATGTTTCAATCATATTACTTATACAAGTCATTATAAATTGGGGATCCGTATAAAACGAATCTCCACTGTGGGCAAGTCATAAGTAGAGATTAGTGGACCATTTTTGTGTTTGGACATTTACGTATGAAAAGTTAAACTCAATCTATTGGGCGGTTGGGATATTCCTAATCGAAGTTCCTTTGGACATCGTAAACAAGAAGAATGAAGCTTTGACGTGATTTGGGCTCTATTTTTGGGCCTCTTGCAGCAAAACCAACAGAACAAAGAACTTTTGGAAAGCAATATTGGCGGCAACAACTCTTGCTATGCGTAGTTTTTCGGGTTTTCGCTCCCCATTTTTCGGTAGGCCATAGCCAGGTAAGGATGATCTCCACTCTCTGGTCTTCATATACGAGATTCAGGATTATATCACCGATTTAACCAGAGATTTCGAGTTTATGCTTTAAGCATAGACTTCTAGGCCGAGATACGAGTTTTCTATACCATATTGGAGGTGAAAGTACGGTTTTAAGCAAAGGGTTGTAAAGAGATGAGGAGAGTCTTTCTTTTCTTAGGGCAACCTACCGATCAAAAAAAGCGAGGGTGCCTTCCTCAAGGTATATTGATTATTGAATCTATTCGGTTGTCCTTGCAAAATGGAGGAACTCCACTCCTGAGTCTTGACCTCCATAAGGCCATAACCATAATTTATGCACATCATCTACGTTTATCAACTCAAAAAACTCGCATTTTCTAATCCAGACGAAATGTAACATTACTTTTTGACACACATTTTAAGGTGACAAATTAACAATGATAAGACTGAACAAAAACATTCTAAACTTATCAGCAATCGACACTATTAAACTAATATCATCAGAGTTCTATTATATCCTATTTCATTAGGATGTGTGCCGAAAAGTGACATCTACATATTTACTTAATGCTAGAACACAATCTCCCTCCAACTTAGGTGCGCACCCAAATATCGCCAAATGTGTTAAAAGAAAAAGAATGGCACACCCAACATACGACCCATACCATCTCCACCACCGTCAACAACCACCGGAATACTACTACCACCCAACTAACCACCACGAAACCACCAACCACACTTACCTTTACAATGAACCGCCGCCCGTCTCCGTTTCCGCCACCAAGTTACCCGCCATTCTCATCCCAAAAGAACAGCGCCACATCAACACCCTTTTCGTCTCCGGCCTCCCTGATGACGTCATTCCCCGCGAAATTCACAATCTTTTCCGCCGTCGACCAGGGTTCGATTCTTGCCAGCTTAAGTTGCGTTTTTTTCATACCATTTTTACCCCTTTTTTTTTGCAACATTAAAGTGCTAAAGAATGATAATTATGGGTAAAAGTTCAAAATTATATGATAGGAAGTGTGTTTAAAATGTTAAGTTGATAATTATGTGTGTACCCTTTTGATTTTAGAACATTTTATTGGTAAAGATTTCAGCTTTGTTAGTTATAAGTGTGTGTTAGTTTGCTGAATGCTGATGATTGATCAGGGGCATCGGATTGTACAAGTTTCAAGTAGGGGCACTAACCCAAAGCGCATTCTGACATAGTTCGGGGGCACCTCGTGAATTTGGTGTTATGTGTTTGTTACCCTTTTCATTGCAAAATTTTGGGTTTATGTGTTGGTTATTTGGTTTTGTGTCAATTGGTAAGTTAAAGATAATAACTTTGGTATAATATGAATGTATGAATGATGGTGAAATGTTGTTGTTATTGTCTGGATGAAGTTTAGTGTTGAGCTTAGTTTAAGCTGATCAGTGTTGAAGTGGGTTTGTGATTTGGTCGGGTGTGAAAGTTTTGAAACTTGGTAATTTGGTGGAATTTGAGCTGACTACCTGATTCAAATGCTCTTTTGACAATGATTTGGTACTTTAGGGGTGCTACGCTTGTTAGTTCACGGAAGCAAAGGTGAAGGAAAGAAGGACGTGTTGGTGTATCGAGGATTTAAGATCAATGTGCTTAAAGATGTTTCATGCGAGCAAAATCTTCCAAGGAAGAGCGGTATAATAGTTCAAGGTTCTATGAGCATGAGTCTGTGTGGAAGAAAAATGATACTTTTCTTTCCACCTTTGTTGTCCGATGACTTGCATAGTGTTGAATTGTACGATCAGCGAAGTGGCTAAATCAGGGTATAGATAAGCAAAAACACCCCTAGTTTTAATCTGTGATTGCTCTTGTAGTGAACCTTTAAGGCCTAGTCCCTCCCATTCTTTGACGTGTTGTGAAATTTCTGTCCATTAGAATCACTTTTTCTTATAATAGCAAATGGCTTTACAATCTCCATTGACGCCATAATTATGTCTAAAGTATAGGGTATTACGCAGTTGTTATGTCAACAAGCTAATTTTACCATTGTCTTAACTTTTGTCCTTTTAATGCTCTTTTGAGCTGTATTCACTCTTCCCGTCTCTATGTGCGTGATCAGCTTCACACTGGGTTTCTGAATGGCTATACATCGTTTGTGTCAGGTTGTTGCTTTTGTTACATTTTTCAATCACCAGTCAGCAGTTCAGGCTTTACAGGCATTAGATGTAAGTATCATTGTTATCATCTACCCAGTACAGTATTACTCAATATGTCTGACATGATAGATTGCATGTGTATTTGGTAAACTCTAGCTGCTGCATAGTATAAACTTGCTTTCTCTTAAGATGGGTATATGAAGGGACTCTCCTTCCTTTTCAAATCTGTCTGGAGTTATTAATGAAACAGGAGTTGTTAGACTGAAAGTAGTTCTGCTCAAATGATATTCTCTGGCTTGATCTTTTCCGTTCCACGATTAAAGCCTGAATTCCCATGCCACTGTTTATAGCTTGCAATTTGTCCGCCAAATTGAATATGTTTACTTGCACTGATATTGATCTTTTTGGAGGATAGTTTCCAGTTACCAATGCTTCACGAGGGACTAATTGTCAAACACGGGACCCCAGCTACTGATGATGAACAAAGTCTTTTAATATGAATTCATTAAAAGTTTATAGGTTTATTTCGCAATCATGTGACTTTTGTATACATGGAATTACTGCTTCTTTTTAATGCATAAAGGATGAATGATCCTGTATGAATATGAGCTATACAATCTGAAGTTTTGTGTCTGCCTTTTATATTCTTCCTAGTTCTTGGAGGGGGTGGAAAACTTGGACATTCTTACCACTCTATAGTGTAAGTTAAAATTTCTATGATCAATGATTAGACTGAGGGTCAACTAAGGTTTTTTTTTTTTTTTTTTTTTTTTTTTTTTTTTTTTTTTTTTGGGGTCTAAGGTCAATTACTAATTTGCACAGAGACTGAGTGCCATATATTTATCAAACATTCTGGTATTGTTTTCTTGTTTCCTTTTGGCACCAAATTGACAAAAATAATTAGTTCTATCTCTGCTAGGGTATTAAATTTGATTCACAAGGCGGGTCAATTCTACACATTGAATTGGCTAGATCAAACTCAAGACGGAAACGCAAATCAGGTAAAGTTCACTGGATGCTATTTGATATATAGTTATCATCTTAGACGTGAACTTTACACCTCAGGATAGTTCTCCATCTGGATTATCTCACCCTATCATCTGTCAACCATACTTATATGTAGGAAGCGGACCCTATGTTGTAATTGATGAACGGAAAAAAGCTGCAGATGATGCTGGGGAAACGTCTAGTGAAGATGGTATGTTGTATTCTGCTAGTCTAACTAGAAGATGGTCCATAATAAATAAGGAAATAGGTGGTGGTAAAACCTTTCATTCTTTTACTGTGGCAACCCGACTGAGTACTTGAGATGGATTGCATCTATTCAAACTGCAACTTTTTTGCTTAACATTCTTTCATTGAATGAATGGTCCAATTAAGTTGTGACTTTTAACTTGATGTTTACCAGTGTGTTTCACTTACAGGTGATAATGAGTCAGACAATTCATCTCAGAGTGGAGATCTTAAACTTTCCAATGATGATGTACACTCTTCAGAAAAAAGGCAAGGAATTGTCATTCTTTCTCTCTTGCTGCTGCTTTTTTTTCTAATTTTAAGTGTTCCATGGAAAAATTTCTATTAGTACGACTTACAACTTACGTGAAAACCACTTTCCCAACTTTGTAACATGCTTATGAACCTCTCAACTAAACCCAAGCCTCCTTCAGCCTTCCATATACACACACTTACAACTTCCCAACTAACAGAAAAAGGATGCTTTGCCGTCCTCCCACTTTTCCTACCTCCTTGTTTGTGTGCACAGAAAGTACTGTATGCATTTTTCATTGCTCAAGAATAGATGTTTATGGTTAATGGTTGGACTTCTCCTGCCAAATCACTATAATTGAGCTAACATTTTAATGGCACATTGCAGTGATGTGAACAAGTCAGATCTTAATGATCCTGAAGCTGCAGCAAATGTTGGTGAATATTTCCTCTTACTTTTATCTTTGTTAAACTTTATCTATAGTAGTTCATAGACTGAGACGAAGTAAGCCTAATAAGTAGCAATGCTCACACTATTAATTTCTATGTAAACCTTGTGAAATGCCAGCTTTCAACCTTTGTTTGCATTTAATTTATCTCAATATATTAATGCAACCTCCACTCCTCTGGAAGCTAAGAGGAGGTGGGGGGACAGTGGGGAGGGCAGATAAACAGCATTACTCAAAATAGGTATCAAAAGGGTGAATTCCTGCACATGCGCATGTATGTTACATTTATAATTTCACCTGGTGTGCTGGTCAGATTCTTTGCTCAGCACTCAATATGCTACGTCATTTTGCCTATTCTTCTCCCACAATTTTTTCTTTTCATGGCATAGTAATAGCATTGGAGGATACATAGGTTTGGGAGACATGAATGCATTTACATTAAAGATCATTGCCCCAATTTGCATGCTATGCTTCCCCTTAGTTGAATATGAGAGCCGGATTGTCTATTAGGAAGTTCTTTAAGCCCTTTCGGAACGCGTCACCTATTGAGCTACCATGCTCTTTTTGCCGATTTTGGAATTTCTCATAGATTTTTGGCTCTAACATTTTGGTATAACCCAATATATGACCCCTAGGGGCTTACCCAAAATTTTGAGATGTTTTGGTTCTTGGGCAATTTCGAGCAAAAAAAGGGTAAATTACTTCAATTTTGGCCATTTTTGGTAGATGTCACCTGTTGAGGCTAGCATTTGGTTTTTACTGATTTTGTGAACCTACAATAGGTTTTTTGCTCTACTAGTTGATTAAAACCCAAAGTATGACTCCTAGGGGCTTGCACCAAACTTTGAGCTGATTTTGTTCGGAGACCATTTTGGGCCAAAAAAAACTGTGGAGTATATACTTCGATATCTGCCAATTTTGGAACACATATTTTAAAATACCCAATTAGTCTCAAAACTTTACCATGGACAGCCTTGGAGTATCCTTGTTGGGTATTAGGTCTGATTTATCTATTAGTTGGGTTTTTTTAGCCCTTTCGGCACATGTCACCCTTTAAGGCTAGCGTGCCGTTGATTTACCATAGGTTTTTGGCTTTAGTATTTTGTGAAATGCCGTAATATGATTTTTAGGGGCTTTCACAAAAATTTAAGCCAGTTTTGTTCCTTGGCCATCTTGGGCGCAAAATCGTGGATTATACTCTTCGATTTAGACTAATTTTGACCAATTTTTTGGAAAGTAGACAAATCTTCTTAAAACTTTACCATGTACATCTTTGGAGTACCCTTGTTGGATATGGGGGCTAGTTTCTTTGTTAGGGAAGTTCTTTAAGCCTTTTCGGCACACGTCACCCATTGAGGTTAGCGTGCCTTTTTTTATCGATTTTGGATTTACCATAGGTATTTTGCTAGTACCCCATAATATGACCATTAGGTGCTTCCATAAAAAATTGAGCAATTTTTGCTTCAGGGCCATCTTGGGCCAAAACCGTATATTGTATGTTTCAATTTGAGGCCAATTTCACCCACTTTTTTTTTAAGTAGTCGAATATTCTCTAAACTTTACTACAGACAGCCGTGGACTACCTTGTTGGATATGACTATTAGGGAAGTACTTTAAGTCCTTTCCACACATGTAAGCGGTAGAGGCTATCGTACGATTTTAGCAAATTTTCAAAACCTACCATAGATTTTTTACTCCAATATTTTGCTCAAACCCATAATTTGTTCTTTAAGGGCTTGTTCAAAAAATTGAGTAGTTTTTGTTCGGGGGTCATTTGGGCCAAAACCATGGTATATAATTAGTTTTGCTTTTGGCCTATTTTGCCCACATTTTCTAAAGTAGCCGTTTTTGTTATTGCCTTATGGGGCTGTTTTGGTATAAAAAAAAAAACACGTTTATAATAAAATCCTTCACTAGTGACCACATTTTAAAAGTAGCCAATTGTTATCAAAACTTTTCTACGGACAAACTTCTGTACCTATGTTGGATTTGAAAGTTGGTACTAAAAGCCTATTTGGGAAGGTCTTTATGCACTTCCACATACGTAACGCATTGAGGCTTGCGTGCAGTTTTTTGTCGATTTTGGGACCTTAACATAAGCCATTGGCTCTAATATCTTTCTAAAATCCGTAGTATGATTCCTAGGGGCTTCTGCATAAAATTGAGTTGCCATGTTCATTTTAGGTAAAGAAAAGCATGGATTATATTCGGTTTTGACCAATTCTTTTGAAAGGATTTAAATATTCTCAAAGCTTTACCATGGACAACTTTGGAGTGCTTTTGATGGATTTGAGTGTCGGTTCCTCTGTTCGGGAAGTTTTTTAACCCTTATGAGCACACATCACCCCTTTAGGCTAGAGTGCGTTTTTATCGATTTTGGAACCTACCACAGGTTTTTGGCTCTAACTATTAAGTGCTCCCACAAATATTTGAGCCATTTTGTTCCGGGGCCAATTTGGGACAAAAACCGTGGGCTACTTGGGGTTGGCCAATTTTAACTGATTTTATAAAGTATCCCACTTTTTTCAAAAGTTTACCATGGACAGCTTTGAATATCCTTATTGGATATGGGGACTGGTTCCTTTGTTGGGGAAAAGTTGATGATATCATACGTTATTTGCCGACTATGGGATTTACTAAAGGTTTTTGGCTATAATACTTTGCTACTACACATAATATGAACCTTAGGGGCTTCCACGAAATGTTGAGCCGTTTTTGTTCCAAGGTCATTTTGGGCGTAAAATCGTGGATTGTATACTTCACTTTTGTCCAATTTTGAGCACATTCTGAAAGTGGCCAAATATTCTCAAATCTTAACCTTGGACAGCTTACTGAAATTTGGTTTGATTAAAAAATCAGAAATTGGTAGGAATGGTTGTCTTGTTTTTCCCTTGCAGAAGGATGGTTGCTTACTCGTCGATATGTGTCTTCACTCCCCCCCCCCCTTTAATTTGTACTTTACAATTATTTCTTGTCTAATTACAAGAAAATGTGTCGAATGCATGTTGTCTGCTCACATTGCTTTCATGAACTCATTGGCTTGTTTTTTGGTAGCTTCCGGAGGGCACCGGTGGCGGAAAGCCGGGGACTGCCTGTCTATTATAAGAGTACAATACAAAATCAGGATTCTTTTTTTATACCCTCTGCTTGATTAAAAGTCTCAGTGTGAACGATTTGTCTTCTTACGAGAGTTTCACTTCCTAAAACTTGTCTTTAAATTTCATCTTGGTCCAACTATTTGTTTCTCCAACCTCATTCGCATATTAGAATCATGGTACTTTTTCCCATTAAACTGATTATTACATTGCTATATTTTTTTATTTTGGCTATCTCGGCAGAAACAGACAGAAAAAACGTCTGATGGTGATTTGCGACCCTGTTCCACATTGTTTATTGCTAATTTGGGTCCAAAATGTAGCGAGGAGGAGCTGAAACAAGCTCTTTCTAAGTACGTAAACCCTGATTCTTTGTATGCTTCCTTTTTGGAATGAGCACTCACTGTCTCACCTCATCAGTCTAATCATTTCCTCTGTTGATTTTGGTTCCAAATGTATAATTTGTTTTGTGTTGATTTTAGATTTCCTGGATTTAATGGGCTGAAACTGCGTGCTAGAGGTGGCATACCGGTTGCATTTGCAGATTATGAGGTATTACACGCTGTGATAGTAGTTTTGACAAATTGCAGTTAATTTTGTATTTGGATCATTATTTTTGTAAGCATAGCTGAGTTTATTTTGTTAATCGCTAATCGCTTGGCTAATTTATGAATACTCATTCTGTTGTGATATTCTTAACCCATTGCATTCTTTGTTTATCGTATATTCATATCTGCTCTCCGTGTTTCTCTTCATGGAGTTGGTTACATGCTTGCCTCCTTTTCCCTCCTTGTGGCTATGCAGCATGCATCTGTTGGTTGTATATAGGTTCTTTTCTTATTTTTGTCTTCCATATATGTGTTCACGTATGCTTCTTGCGCTCCTTTTTGGTCCATACAACTCAATTTCACCTGACTGCTCCGTTTTCTCTTCTCCAGGAGGTAGAGCAAGCTACTAACGCAATGCAAGCTCTTCAAGACAGCACGTTAGCATCATCAGACAGGGGTGGCATGAACATCGAGTAAATGTTTTGACCTTGGTTTTACACGCAGTATTCAGTTTCAGTACCCTCTCAATTATACATGCTAATTACTGATTCAACAGATATGCCCGATCGAAAATGAGGAAGCCCTAATTACCAACGAAGCACATTTGTGATGCCATTTGGAGAAGACTTGGCTCAGTATATGTTGACAGTTGATATATGATGAGCTGCTGACCAGACTATAGTAGTCCCCTCCCAATCTAGTCTAGTACAAAAAGGGGACAGCAAATTAATTAACATGTATTTTGTCCCTTGAGCTATCTATATTCAGGGGACTTACTATTCAACGTCCCATTTTTATCAAATATCTCCGATGAAATATTTATTTTAGATGGTTCGTTCCAATTTTATCCGATGTCCCGGGATGCTCCCGACATCATTTCGTGCTACTGTAATTACTTCTTGGCAATGTGCCTTCAAAAATTGGAAGTTGATGCATCATCGGTCATTTCTTCTTGGCAGGATCTTCCTTTTGGCTGATCTTCTCAAACGTTGCAGCTTCTCTCTCGAACGAAGCAAGTAATAAAAGAGTGAAATCATTTGTCATGACGATTTTTAAAAAATTTAATATGCCTAAACATACTCCGTATTACCTTTAGGAAGATTTTGATTTCGCAATACAACCCAAAAAGATGGTACACAATTGATTAGACTTCCTTTTAGCCCCCAAAATGAACTACAAAGCTCTTTACCCCGCTTTCATATACTATACAAAATATAAGCTACTGTATACGAGAAGCTCAAAAAATATAGCACAGCTTTAAGCCTGATGGAGCTGCAAGCCTGCAGTTGCAAACCAAAAAAAAAAAAAAAAGATTTGCTGATTTACAGATCATACTCAGTTGATGTCCTCGACTTCTCTCTTTCCCACAGAGCTGCCCTTAGTGACTCCACTGAGAAATTGCCCATGTAAACTTCTGATTCTTCGTTACGCACTGAACCACTGTAGGATTGATGCAGTCGTTGCTGCATTCTTCCACTGCGATTGCCAACATCATGTCGAGGAGTAGACATAGCACTGGAGTCCATGAACATGTCACCCTCTAGTACACGAAGGACCTGTTCCCGCGTAAACGAACAAACAATTAAGCTGCGAACTCACCAAAAAATAAAAAAATAAAGCAGGGATGAATCCAGAACAGGGAGGGAGGACAGCTTTAGTAGAAATTCAGAGCCCAAATTCATACCTGTGACATACGAGGCCTATTATGAGGATCCCGTCGAATGCACAAGGATGCAGCATGCATCAGGTAGTAGACTTCCTGTTCACAATACTGGTTACCAAGCCGAGGGTCAATCAGCTCCTCAATGGCACCTTCTTCCAAGAGCGGTCGTGCCTGTTCATGAATTCAGAAGCACTAAGGATTAAGAACAAGTCTTACAGCCTAAACTTATCTAAACCAAATAAATTCCAATGCATATAGATAGATCATTACCCATTCAGTCAGGCACTGCTGACCCTTTGGGCGAGTAAGGTCCACAGCTTTTCGTCCAGTAAGCAACTCTACCAGTACGACACCAAATGAATAGACATCAGCCTTCTCAGTGATCTGCCCACTTTGAGCGTACTCTGGAGCCAAATACCTGGCAAACAGGAAAAAAAAAGTATTTTGAATAACAATTATCTTTACGTAATTTGCCATCAGAGGAGAAAACTGAAGAGAATGCACTAAGATGTACCCAAATGTGCCTATCACTCTTGTTTCCACTCCAGTGTCTCCATCAGGTTGCCACCTAGCCAGGCCGAAATCACCTACCTGATAATGGAACAAATAGCAAAATTCAGACGTTCCGAATTACATGAAGCCAACCTTGGCCGAGCAACAAAACAAACTCATATTAGGACATCTGTAACTCTAATAATCAAGGCTGCTAGATGGATATTGCTATCATACCAGTGGTTCATAATCGTGAGTTAGCAAAATGTTGTTAGGACGCATGTCTCGGTGAACAATGCAGCCCACTCTGCACTCTTCGTGGAGATAACGTAACCCTCGAGCAGCCCCAACAGCAATCTTCTGCCGAGCATGCCATTCAAGTGGAGCCCGATTCCTCCCTGAAAAACATCAGCAAGATCTGGAGGATGAAGGACATACTGTGCAAAACCTATTGAACATTAGTAGGCTAGAATTAAGAGAAGATCAGTAACAGCCTCTTCTGGAAGAGGGGCCAGGCGTGGGGGCAGAAACACTATAAGGTAAGGGGGAAAGACCATTCAAAAAAGTCCAAGACTTAAGGCAAGAATGGTAATATTGGTCTTGATCAATTAGCCAAACAAGCTAACAAATGCATGCTCCCCTCTGATAGATCCAAACTATTAGCCCATAGACAATATACTTGACTAATATATCAATAACGTAATCAGGTAGGCAGATGGGACTGGAAATGACTCTACTAACAACTTCAATCGCCTCAAAAAGACGAGCAAAACACAATGGAGAGTTGTATTACCGTATAAATGTGTATCCAGGGATCCATTGCAAATGTATTCATACACCAGCAACCTTCTTTTGTCCTCAATACAATAACCGATAAGCATAACAACATTCCTATGCTGAGCACAACTCAAAACCTCTACTTCTGAGCAGAACTCAACATCACCCTGTGAGCTAGCTAACTTATGCTGCTTCACAGCAATTGTCTGGCCATCAGGTAGTATTCCTCGGTGCACCGACCCATAACCCCCCTCTGCCAAGAAATTAGACTGTGAAAAACCATTTGTAGCAAGTTCTAACTCAGCATAGCTAAACCACCTTGGTGGTTTCCCGAAGACGGGAGCCTTGTGCTGGCATATTGAACATAGTGGTGGAGATCCAGAAGGAGCACTTCGTGATAGAGACATTACTTCTCTCACACTTCCGCTAAAGTCTACATCAGGACGGTATCTTCTTGAACCAATACCAGGATCCCTGTCAATTCGGGTGAACTTCTCCAGCAATGGAGAACTCTCTCCTTTATCTCCAGTTCTGTAAGACTGTTTCCCAGGTCTGTGAGATGCCCTGAGATGTGAAATCACATATTCACCCATCCAAGGCCGAATACTTGAGCTTGTTGAACATGGAGATGAGTCCTCATCATCTGACTCACAATCTGAAACAACCAAATCTCTACTACTATCCTTTCTAATAACCAAGTCCTCCTTTTTCAAGTCTCTGCTCCTTTCTGACGCAGCAAAAGGCGACATTCCTTGATCAGAGCTCGATACTGATGACGTTCCAGCTTCAGTTGCAGTAAATAAATCAGGACTACTGCTAGGAGTCACAACAGGCCCTTGTACTGAATTCTCATCACCCTGTGAGCCTGATGGACCAGCTAATTGAAGCTCCTTTGACGGAGATCCATTCAAATTCAGTCGAAGGACTTTAGCTTGAGAGCGTTTCATGACAACAATGTTGCAGTGCAGTTCATCCATGCATCGCTTCTCCTCGTGCCTCAGTTGCCTGCGCGGACACAATCAGGATTAGCAACAAAAGCTTCTAAGCCTAATAAGAAAAAAGAGAGGGAAAAAAAAAACAGTCAAGAGAAGCAATTACTTGTCTATAACAACCCAACTGGCCTGCACTTTCTTGGCTTCAGCAGCCACAGCACCAGGAGGAGAAGCAGGGACAACTTTTATCTTCACATTAATCTGCAAATTTTGATAGCATCAACATTCAATAGTACCAAATAATGTCAAAAAGATTTGTAATAACAACAGTAAGAAAGTAAACTAACCTTGTTTCGATCATAGACATCATGCAACTGAAAAATCATTTGGGAGCAAGAGTCAGTCAACTCGATTTTCTGCTCTGAACTTGCTCCAGCATAGGACTTCTTATGGCCACTGGCACAATCTCCAGCAAATCTTGGAAAACCCCATAATTTCCGACCTGCAAATATTCAAATAAATGCTGTCACATACTTCATTCTTGCATATTAAGCAGTGTTCTTGTATATCCCGGAATCATTCTGCTATCGAAAATTCGAAACCCATATTACATTCTGGACAAATGTTCATCATCAAACATCACACAGATAGTTGACAAATCACCTCAAAAAATTTATACAGACACAATTCTAACCCTGAAACCCTACAACACCATATGAAAACACTACAGCCAGGCATCAAAATCAAAGTCACAGTTGAAAAAACTTGTCAAAATCAATTACAATCAAAAGGGTAACCCAATGTAACATCATCATAAGAAGGCCGACAACAACAAAATCACTCCAGTGTCTCACAGGTTCCTGCCAATGGCGAGGTAAGGGGGGTTCGGATGTACGTACTCGTAAAAACAAGCTATTTTCATAATGCATCAACATATTACAGAACAAAATCATAGAATCACATCAAAAAAATGCATCATTGCTTCCTAGTCAAAAAGCAACACCCAAAGTAAGCAAAACATAGTTTGAAATTAAAAAAGCAAAAAGGTCAACAAACATCAATCAAAATGCAATAATCATACAAACAAAGAAACAAAGACATCATTGCATTCCAATTTCCAAGTCTACTACCAATCAAAACAAACAAAACATAAGAACATAAAAACACATGATTCCTCAAAAAGTTCAAAAAAACATGAAACAACCTTAGTACCTGTACTAGGAGGAGGAACAACAACAAGAAGAGTAATACAATCACCAGGTTGAACAACATGACTCAAAGCCCAAACAAGTGCTGTCTTTGGAACTTCCTTTGAAGCTTTCACAGCCACCATAACTTTCTCTACACTATTCTCTGAGCTTCCACTTCCAATTCCACCCTTGTCTTGCTTCTTCCCACTCTTCTGTTCTTGCCCACTCATTTTCCTCAACTTTCTCTCTCTCCTACAAAAATCACCCACTTTCCTTTTTCAACTCAACCAAACAAACCCTTAAATCATTGACCCAAATAACACCAATTAGGCAATTATACACACATTATGATTTGATTATACAATAAAGAATCTCAAAATGAACCCACAAAATTTATGAAATTTTGATCAATTACAATACCCTCCAAACTAGTTGACTATTCCCAAACAGTCCCTTGACAATCACACCCCAACCATAAAAAAAGTTTGCATCTTTAACATACTCCAAATTACATCAACTCAAAAATACCAAAACCCACTTCTTTTTTTATCAAATAATACTATTATCACCCAAATTTGGTAACAAAGAAAGACAAAGAAATTATTTCATGGGCATTTTGCACAAATAATAAACTAATAATTGGGAAAATATATAGTATATAAATATTTGTGCTTTGAATGTAATGATGTTGCTTGGTAATAAGAAGAACAGAAGGTTCAGACCATCATGAAAGTCTGTAACGTTAAAAAGGGAAACAGTTTCATAGAAAATGACATATGCTTAGAGCCCAACGCTTCATTTACCCCCATTTCTTTAATTTTTTTGTCACTCACTCTCTCTCTCTCTCCCCCCTACTACTACAAGGTAAAACACATCATTTCATCAAAATCATATGATAAATCTTGTCATATGATATGATATGATATAATGATGAAAAGCCTATAGCAGACCAAAAATGCTGAATTTGAACCCACTATTTCTGAGCTAGTGAAGCTACATTCCAAGATTATATTATGTGAATTTTATATAATCAAATCAATTGATATGACCAAACACAGAAATTATGGATTTTCTCAAAAACCAATAAAATTGCAAAAGTGGAAATGTCCAATTTACCCTTTTTTTTTGTTTACAAATCCCCAACTTCAACTAACTCAATGTCTCAAACAGCACTTATTCATCAATGCAACAACTCTTTCTTTTAACCCCACAATTTGTTGTATCATAATATTAAGTTCATAATAAACCTGCAATAAATTAAAGCTGAAGACATTAAAATCTTGTACTTGTAACATCGCAGATGACAACAATTAATAATAAAGCACTTAGCGAGGATTGTACACGGGTCAAATGTACGTAACCTTACCTCGAACCAATGTAACGACGATTAGTTGAGTCGAGTTAAGTCGAGTCGTAAATGTAAAGGGTGTTGTGAAGTGTAAGAGAAGACTCAAAACGGATAGGAGAAATGGAGAAACGGGTGAATGCAAAAAGCGGGAAAGAAGGGAAAAGGATTGGGATATGAAGAAAAAAAAGGAAGAAACTTTAATTTATTTATTTTCGAGATTGAAAGAGATCGAGCACAAGCAGGAATGTTTAACAATGTAAAATGATTCTGCAGAGAAGTGCATGTGTACTCAAACGATAGATTTTCAGTGCATGTTTTAAGCCGACATCTTTGTGTTGGTGAATAGGTTAATTAGTGTCAATTCAAATCGATACAGCATATGAGACGGGATTGAAAATCTTCGCGATTAGATTTGATGGTTTTTAACTAGAATTCTGCACGAAAATGTATTTGAGGTAAACTCGTACCATAATTGTTATTGATGAACTGCACATGGCACGCTAAGAAAGTTAACACGACAACTAAAGACAAACTTACTCAAGAGTCCGAATCAGAAGCCGTGGACGATCAAAGTAAAATTTAAGACTAATACTCGCAAGTTGCAAGTCAAAAGTGATTTAATTAAGTAATTTAGTACACATTTAAAATTAAAAAATAGGAGACCAGGAGTAACTAATATCAAACTCGAAACATCTAGTTAAATACTCCGACGCCCGAGGTGAGCTTGTTGAGAGGCAAGGAAGAAAACCAAAAACAAAGACCCAATCTCACGTCTCCCTCTATTTTGGTTTCTTTATTTGACTGTCTCACTCTCACAAGTCACAACTTCTCTACTGCTCCGTAATTAATTTGCTTGTGTAAATGTAACGTAGAAAACCAACAAAATAATCAAACAAAGCTTGCATTTAATTATTGTCACCTTCTTACATTAATTTCCTTCTGTTCTTCCCTTCTTCTTCTGCAACTTCTTCTACAATCTACAACTACTACCTCCTAATTAAACAATCATTTTTTGTCTCTTCCTTGTTTTTTTCTTCTCCTCTCTTCGATTTTCTTCCTTTTTTTGTCTTTTTGAGATCCAACAATTTTACCATAAAATTCCACAACCCATGAAATAATTACTCAATTAAATAAAAAAACTCGATGTTCTCTGAAAAGCGCAGTAAAAAAGATTTCACCACCTCACATTTCCTTTCATTTCCCAATGTCATAAACTTTATTACACGATAACTTTCACCTTTTCTTTCAAATTTTGAAGCAAAAGCTTTAATTTCAACGGGAACTATACTAACTCAGAATCATATGCTCATTTCTCAAAAGTTGTTTCTAACCAGGTTCATTAGCATCTCGGTCATACAAAAATTAGCAAAAGTGAAGTTAAAGCTAAACTTGTCCTAAAATGTGATTAAGCCATGAGATGTTTATTTCAGTTTCTTACTAAAGCTAATTCCAGATGTATCGCTAATTCGCTTTATTATACGGATTACTCCAAGCTGATGTGAGGTGTATTATCTATCGCATACGCTATATTTTATCACTAAAACATTCATAAGACTTCTGGCATCGAATTAAAGGTTATTACAGTGCATGTTTAGTTAATATTTATTAGTATCAGACTACATGTAAGAGTAACTTATGAGACGTGATCGTTGAGCTCGACTTATTAAGATGTGTTTATAAGTTACAAATGCGGTATTCAAATATATATAATACAGTACTATAGAATACAATGCATGTCGACGATTTTGTGTTCAACGTTATTATAACTTGATTAGTTAAATTAGTACGGTTGATTATGTGATTTAACAAATGCCGACATTAAACTATCATGCAATGCACGTCCAAATTACATTGTCCTTTAGCGAGGCATGCATAGGTTATTTGCTTTGCAATTATAATTAATAACTACGTATGTAATGTGTCCTGCTTTTCTAATAGATTAATTAATAGTGATTGATGAAACCCCAATGCTTATGTCTATTGTTATCGCCTTACAAGCATATTTTAGTACAAAACCTTAATTAAGATTGTGCGAAACTCTATTTTTTAAAATACATTTTGATGATAATGCATGGTTAGCTACTCATTAAGACTACGCATTTTAAATTGTAATGACGATATTTAGAGAAAACGGTAGTCAAGTTAGTGTTTATAAGATAATATTCGTCCGGCAATAATGTGCATGTTATCATGACATATACATATATGTTGGCACAAATCATCATAGACTACTCTCAACTATTATCATTTTGTCAATGACAAGATAAATTAATTTTACCCTTAAAAATAGCGATTTTACATTCTTCGAACATTTCGAGTGTAGTGCACTATGACCAATAAAGATGGTTGTGTACTAATTTTTAACTCTCTTTGACCAAATATATAAATGTGCATCCATAGGTGTCGTTTGGATACCCTCAAAATCCATAGTAATTTTATTTTCCTAGGAATTGAATTACCATGAGTTGTTTGGTTAACCTAAAGTGTAGGAATTGAATTCCTAGGCATTTCCAATTCCTCCAAAGTGTAGGAATTTAATTACCTAGGGAGGGCTAGGTAAGTAGAAATTCTCATGGGAATTGAATTTCCTTGTTCATCCAAACAAATTTCCCCAATTCCCAAACTTTCTCTAATTCCCATGAACGACACCAGTGACGATATGTGAAGTTGGACGATGGGTAGAGATCAATATATAACATAGACAAATTCATTAGATATCACTTAAATTAGGATGTTTAGGTGATCTTAAGGATCATTATTTGTAGGTCCAATACGTAATAATTTGGTACGTAATTGGTTATTTGGTTACCAATACGATTGAAGGAGTATTATTAATAGAAAGACTGTGGATTTGTTTAACTATTCATTGTATGATTACTTGTGATAAAAGCGATATATAAATAAGTAGGGTGTTAATTCTTCCACGTTATTATCGCAACTGATGTACTTTAATGTTGCTGTTACAGTTGACCCAAAAAAAAAAAAAAAAAATTTGTTGTTGTGTTATTGTTACGTTACATTATCCGGCCATACTGGACTACCTCTCATGTTTAATTTGCCTACTTATTATTGTTGCCTATGGATCGTCGATTACTCCCTTGTCTCCACGAATTATTAGCGTTTTGACTTTGATATTATCAAGGATTTGTAATTGTGGCTTTAATTATGATGAATGACATATTAACATATACACCAGTATAATAATCTGTTAAAGTGACACCCAAAATACTCCACATATGAGTGTCCCATATTGGAAAAATAGAAGAGATTTGTCTACCATATAAACCAAAGAGTTACTCCTCCTATTGCCAATTGGTTTTAGGATGAACCTATTTGGGCTTATCAAGTGGACTATCTCTTCTCCTTACGGATGTGGCCCAGGCCCGCATAATTTCACATGGTATCAGAGCTCATGGTTAAAATCCTGGGTCTCAATGAATAATGGCTAAGTACCTAGTAGTTTTGATGAAAAAGGTTTACGCGTGCCGTCTATGACCAATTTCTTTTATACATATCAAATTTAAACAATTAAACCTACGACAAGACGACATTATTTAGGCTTAACTAGTTTGAGAGTTTGTACTCAATCTAATATTCAAACGCAAAACCGCACGTAAAGGATATGTCCTAACTCTAGTTCTCCAGTCAACCTACATACCTCGATAGTGAACACTCCTAAATCAGGGCATTATATACCTAATTTGGTTAGTTTACGCAAATCCTCACTCAAATCAGTGAACTAGATATATAGAGACGATCATCTAGCTAGTAAACAATTAATGCGTTCAATGCAATATTTACCACTCGATATGCAGGATTGCAAAAAGGATAAGTTGGTAAATTAATTTGTAATGGTGACAAGAGTACAGTCGTGGAGATATTAATTGAAGGAGAGGGAGGTGGAAATAAACGGTAACATGGAGTATACGTGAAGTAAATGGTACGTAAACATGTCCGAACATGTCCGACGCATGTGGATCAGTGGATGTGTAACCTTCTTATTTCTCATCAGCTAATTTAAGTCCGATCCGAGGCATGTGCTGCAACCTCAGCTAGCTCATAACACTAATAAAGTCTAAACCGTCGAACTCAAGATGTGCGGAGTATATAATTGACACGATCGATTAAGACTCAAAACAAACCCACTCATCCTTTTGAAAACCTTCACTAGCTTAATGTGTCGATCTTTTCAAGGACTCTAACTTGACTATTGGAATCTTAACCTTAATTTCACAACATAACAAGAAAGACCAGATTGTCGCCCATCTTTATAATTAAGGTAGCTCTTGTTAGTCTTGTAGTTGTACCCCTAACACTCTCTAAATACGACTCTTCTAATAACGCTCCAAGAGAATTATTGCTTCAACATCAAGGGAGAGTTACGTAAAAATGGCAATAGTTGGTGATAATCAAACAATACTTACTTGATGTCCTTTTATAGCCAAGATATTGACAATTGAGGACATATATAATGTCATTAGATAAGAGTACTTTCTATAACATGTGACAAGATATGATGATCATGATAATGTAAATCAATGAAATTTCGCTGTTAGATGAGTTCTAAACATGGGATAGAGTACATCATGTATTAAGTACATCACCTACTTGATCGTAAAAGACATGCCTCTTCCCATTCAATAGTCATTTTCTCCTTCACCTACATTTCATCACATACTTTCATGCAGACTTTCTCCTTCATGCACAAGCAAACATTATTAGTACTGTTCTGGTCATGGAAGTGAGTGTGGTTAGATGGTTGACATGTGACCGAGGTATGACACACCCGCATATATACAAGTACTATTGGACCACTTGACCAAAGCGACTAGCCATTGAAATGTTATAACTCAATATCACAATATGTACTACGTTAATGATCGTTAGAGTAGAAAGGACACTTCCACCTCCATTCAAAATCCATGATCACAATAACGGAGTCTTCATCATATTGTTGTATGATCACACATTAGTTTTGCCCATTGATGAGCTAAAATAAAGGAGTGGCGTCTTAAGAAATTGTTTTGTCATGACATACAATATTAGTATCTAATTGATATAGTTGAGATTCGAACATATGATAATACATGAAAATAAGCAAGTCACAGCCCAAGAATTGCAAAAACCTACTAATTAAGTAGTAGGCTGTATCTAATTAACCTTCAATTTTATTTATTGAGAGAACATATTTATTTAATTTATTTATTTTTGAAAAAATGCCCTTATGTGAATGGCAATGTGGGTACCAAAATTTATCATAACATACAAGTTGAATTGCTGGTTAGTTATTTGGCCTCTTTTATTTGTTGTCAGTGGCATTCCCAGATTTTAGCGTGAAATTGTAGGCCAAATTTTTCTGCAAAGATTTGGAACCAAAAGTATGATATCAAAATTTTGTCCCTTCTTTAAGAGCAATTTTGTGATGCAAGCATATAATTAAACCATATTGTTCTCGAAAGTAGGGCTGTTCATAAACTAGCCCGGACCGCAAAAAGACCCGGACCGACCCGGACCCGGACCGACCCGGACTCAATCGGTCCGG
>JBBYHQ010169804.1:0-25708 GCA_038382645.1 Spergularia azorica
CATTTTGTAAAGCCTTGCCATCGACAATATCCCCTGTTAGTTTAAATGCCAAACTCTTTGTCTGAACTGATCTTTAGTTTCGGCAGTTCGGTGCTTAATAAGCAACCAGCCTATGGTCACAATACCCTGATTACTGCTCACTGTACTGATTTCTCGGGATGAATTGAGAGTTAATTTGTTGAGGGGTATACAATTATTCATAGATGTTTTCTTTCGCTCTTATTTTTACCAGGTTGTCTAGTCTGTGACTATTGCTGTTTTGGATGAGTAGTGCAGCAATATGTGCAAGTCGTTTTGCGACTTAGCAGGAGAATAGTCGTTATTCAATTTACTGAATTACTCCATACATCTGAAGTCGATAGAATCATAGAATCCACTCACTGAGTAGTACCTATTTTGTACTCCATATGTTGGTATATTGTGAGATACGATACGCTACTCTAAAATTGATTTACACATTACGAGTTTACGACCTCTGGTGATACTAAATATTAGTATATTACTAATCGTCTTTGACAAAATCCGACTAATTTGAAGTGAACAATATTGTACCCCAAATTCACCGTTTAACGTGATGCCAAATTGTATGACACATCAATGTAGTGAAGATTACCCCTTGTTCCTAAATTTTTACGTATGTGCCCTCCGTTTTTATCCTGGATTGTCAACGTTGTCGAAATCTGGGGGAACGGACGTCAAAATCTGGGGGAGTGAAGGAAGCATAAGACACTCCTTACATATAGCGGGGAAAGGGGAACGAGAAGGGTAAAAACAGGTAAAAGCGTACTATGAGAAACTCAGAAGCCTTTTTACTGAAGATAACCAGGAAACAGCAACATTAGAATGAACACCAGACATGAAATCCAAGCACAAAGTTCTCTCTTTTCTTTTTCCTTTTTCTGTTTTCAACTTTTATTCACCAGATTTCCCTCGCCACAACCCTACAGTGAGGGAGAAAACACAAACTGTCTAGGCAAGCTAAAGAGATCTTTTCCTTCGAAAGGTGATGTCCACTCTCGAGAACTAGCAGCCGATGGATCAGCTGTTGCTGCACCACGGTCTTGTAATCCCATCAAGGGTACACCATTCCCGTTGGAAGAGGAAGGTCGCATGCCCAGGTTGACACCCATAACTGAGGCACCTGAATCGTACATATGACCATTGCTCCTTGAGTAAGGACCCAATCCCATCCACAAACCGTTGGGCTTTGATGACATGTCCAAACTCCAGTCTATGCTGGTGTAGTCACATGAAGGCATTGAGCTACTTGCATTCCAGTCCACTGGTGAAGTCGAACCAGACGAGCAGGTGGAACCAAGCCCAGAGAAGAGCCCGAGGGATGAAGCTGCGGCCAGGGTTGGGGATGCACCCACTCTTGAAAATGAGCCATTAACCCTACTGGACACCGAGCTATCCATCGGACTACTGCCCTGCATAAATGTCTGATGCTGCTGCTGATGTTGCTGCTGATGTTGCTGCTGATGCTGCTGCTGATATTGTGTAGGGTGGTAGAACTGGTTTGAAGTCAGGTTGTTTGGACTAGGGCTTCTAGTGCTCGGGATGTGAGGCAATAACCCATTTGGTTTCATCATCTCTGAACTAACAGGATACCAGTTAACAGCTGCACCTGGGGGAGATGAACTGATGCTGGTCAAAGGGGCTGCTTTGGTATTTACAGACTGGGGCCGCTGCATCATTACCACAGGTTCCCTCACTGACCCTGGCTGAAGGTTCTTAAATTCGTTGCCAATAGTAATATAACGAGAATCCACCTTTGATGGTGTTGGAGATGCCTGCAGAGGAGGAGCTAAAGAATACGACACTGAGGGGCTCGAACCTCCTCCTACTGGCCATCTCTTTTCTGCTGGTGTAGCAATTTGTTGAGATCTTCCCCACTCCAGTTTAGGCGGGACTCTTGTTACCGGTTGGACAGCTTTAGGCACTGATTTTGGAGCCAGCCCCGCTGTAACAGCAGCCTTGGTATAATTAAAATCTTTATCGTCCCTTCTCTGGGACAACAAGGATACTGAATTGGGCTTCGGTTGCAGCAGCCTCACATTGGTCTGACTAGCAGCTATAGAAACTTTACCATTACTAAAAGATGGGGGATCACCAATTTCCTCTGGCTTTGGCGGTGCTGCAGGTTGATCCTGTTTTTGTGACCTTAAGGCCTCTTCAGACTTTTCTAAATCCCCTTCACAGGAAACTATTACTCTTTCAATATCCTGTTTTGGGCAATTAAACTTGATTTCCATTTCGGTGATCCGAGCAATCTCTTCAGATATATCAATCTTTAGGTTGCACCCTGTGTCAAGATTTTGATCTTTGTGTTTATCAGAATCTTCACCTCCATCAAAGAGCCATGCGACTGCTTCTTCTACGCGACCTTCATTTAATATAAGAGCCATTGTTGCCCTTTCATGAGAAAATCCCATGGAAACAAGTTGCTGAGCAAGAGCCTCCAGCTTTCTGGACATAAGATATCCATTACAACGCTCATGCAATTCTTGGGCCCGCCTTTCCTTCTGTCGCTGATGCTTCCTTTCATTCTTCTGACGTATCTTTTCTCGCTTGTCATTGTCGGCCCCTGGTATCACCTCCTGCTTACCCGACACATTTGATTTATCTTTATTTTGCTCTTCTGATTCCACAGAGTGTGTGTCGTTGTTAGAGGCAGAATCACAATCAGCTCCACTGTCTTGCGTACTCCCATGATCTTCTGACTCGTCTATGTTACGGAAGCGACCATTCCCCTGCAGCATTTGAGCCGCGGATGAAGATGATGTATCAAGAGTATGGAATGTCCCTAGCAGTGGATTATAAGCACTAGCTGAAAGTCCACTTCCACCATTTACAACAGCAGTAGCCTTTAAAGGTGTCTTTTGCTCCTTTCCTGCTTTTTTGTCCTTGGATTTGGATTTAGAAACCGACGACATCTTGTCCTGTGAGACATGAAGTATTGGTTTCAGAAGAGAAACAAAATAAGTTGGCAAAGGGAGCAATTTCAGTGAGTATGTTGAAGAGACAGATTAGACAAATAAAAATAGCATAGACAATAATAATCCAAAACTACAAAACAAATATTTTCCAATGTCTTAGAATAGAGCAGTAACCTAGGGTGTTCTAGGGAAACCAGACACAATGTACATAAACAAAAACATCTTTATAAACAAAAAGCTGAAGAATAAAAATACGAGGTGAAAAAATGTTTGAAACAAAAATGTTGCTACAAGATATAATGTTAAAATCATAGATCACAAACAGCGGCTGTTACAGCAATAAACCTATTATTCCTAAAAAGAGAAAAATGCTAGCTACAAAAATGATTAATCACTGCCAATGTTCAGCATCAAGACACAAATTTATTGCTTCGCAGACAAAGTGACAAACGCTTGCCACATACAGAAATAACTACGCTACAAAAGCCTCCATAAGAAAAATTACTTCCACTACCCACCATATAGAAGTGGCTAGCTCAAAGAGTGGACGACAAAGAAGGGAACATCATTTCCATATCACAAGTTCCTATACCTCAGTAAATTTGGAGTTCACAAAGCGTAGCATTTTTTCTGCTTAAATCAGCACAGCAAGATTTAGACAGATATCTAACGGAGAAAAGGACCCAACAATACCCAAGAATATCAAAACCCACCCTGACTTCAGGCGTCTGTTTATGTGACAAGCTGCGGATGCTCTCATAAAATACAATCGCCCAGTCCCTAGTATTACAGCTTGTATAGGGCCTCTACCAGTAAATTTAAGCTTACATGGCTACATGTCAGACAGCAATCAGGTTGTATAGGACATCTTCGTGAATACGCTTCACCTTGTAGTACCAAACAGGCCCAGCAGTCCAATTGATACATTTGGTCAACTATATACAATGCTCAAGACATGAAACCTCAATCACCAATTACCTCCAGCCACCAAATTTGCAAAGGGCTACTTGAATAACTCTGTCAATAGGGAAGGGCTGGGTTTCCCCAATAAAAGGGGTTCTACTAACACCTTCCACAGAAGTGCACCATAAAAGCCAGGCATCAGAAAATACCCTGGTGTACGATTTAGCAGCAATGATGGTCATCTAGTATTCTTCGATCAGCTATCACAAACTAAAAACGACTCTTTCACAGTTAACACACACACACAAAAAGGGGGCTCCAATCCACTCGAAGCATCTCCATTGGACCCTGCATGGTAAAGTATAACATCTCGATTCCACATTCTCTTTATAACTTAGATTGCTTTCCCTCAGACATGTTCATAGTACCGACGCTTACCCAATGGTCTCAATCTCTCAACATAACACCTTTGCTCGCAACAAAAACACAACGAGCATCTTAAACCCAAACCCAAAGGTTTATCGAGATCCCGAGACAAATCAACAGCTTGAACCACAGAATTCCACAACCAGAAGTCCAGACACAGACGATTTTTCCCTTCTTCCATTCAAACCCATCTCTCTTAGATTCTCCACCCCAATAAAGTTGGCACAGCAACCAAATCGCTTAACGAACCAAATAAACTATATCATTCCACATACATACCCTCAAAATTCCGAAAAAAAAATACACACGAAAGTAAACGAGCAACATTCATCTCCCCCCCCCCCAACATTCAAGATTATGGAATAGCATCGTTAAGTACGACAATTTTCGATTCGATTACCTAAATTGACCGAATTAATCTAGTGCAACCAACCGAATTGCTCGAAAAATTTCCGCCCCCTCCCCTCCCCTCCCACCCCAATTCAATGATCACGTAACACACCATATACAAAACCTAACCACCCCCTATCCGAATTTAATCACGAAATTAATCAACGCAATTTCACCCAGAAATCCCCAAAAATTAAGCGCGAAACCCTAATTCCCCCAAAACAGATCGAAAATCTTCAAGAAGAAGAATCCCCAAACACTCCGCATACAATCACAATAACCGCCATAGAAGAAACTCAATTAAATTACCAATTGAAACAATTGCAACAGCACGAAATTCAAAAAAAGGCGCAAACTTTCCTAAACAAAATTAAAAAAAGGGGGGGAAAGAAAATTGAAGGAGAAGATAACGAACCTGATGAGATAGAAAGAGAATGATTTGATTGGTATCGAAACGGTGTCGGATCGGCGGGGGTTAGATCAACAGAAGATTGAAGAACACGATTGAAGAGGAGAGAGAAAGGGGGGATTGAAAAAAAGGGGGAAAAATTGAGGAGAGAGAAAATGCGAGGCTGAAACTGAATCGAAATGAAAATTAGGGTTTTTGATTGACACGACGACGATAATGGGGATGAAGGACAATAAAATAAAAATAAATTAAAATGAAACTTATATTTATAAAAAAAAAAAAAAAGATAAATGAAAATAATCAGAGGGGATTTTGCAGGTTAATGTTTTTTGGGTAGGTGACGTGGCAACTTTTATTTGTTTTTTCCGCGTGTTTTCTCTCTTTTTGGGATTGTTTTTTTTTCTTTTTCTTTTTTTTTGTGCCGTTTCGTCGGTTTTAATAAGTTGGGTACTTTCAACTCAAAGGCAAAAAAAAGGTCCAACTGCCTTTTACAAATTCTGGTATTTTTACAGCTTCTTCTTACATGTTTCATGTGTCTTCTTGTTTTTCAGTTTTTTTTTTTGGGTTTTGAGTTTTGTTTTCCTATTACTTATACCGGTGGGTTTTGAGTTTTGTTTTCCTATTACGTATACCGGTGTGTTGTGTCATTACGATACGTAAATCATTTTGGTTTTGATAGGTCATTTTGGTCAAATGAATATCGACTTTCAGTAGTTTAGTACAATTGGGGTTTTTGAGTTTCGTGTTCCGGTTTTTTTATTACATGATTCACACTAGTTACGACTTTTGTAACGAAATGTTGTGATACTCCCTGTGTTTCTTTACGTTCATTACGTTTTGTTTGATGAGAAGATATCAAACGAAATGTAAAGAACCTAAAAAACGGATGGAATATGATCGTGTCGTATTTATACTTGGTTGCCTTATTTTTATAGATAGCAAGATGGCAACGAGTTGATCGACATTGTAGCAATTGCATTTCAATTCAATTGGTAATCGGGAGGAGATGAGCACAGTTTCAAGCTGAAAAACACTCTTAATCTAAGGCACTACATTGTCTTTATTGTCAAAAAAAAAAGTAGACACAATCGAAAAGTGAAAATTCGCAAATCTAATAACATCATATTTCATATATCAAGACAAATCTCGATGAACAAACACCACTCTCATTATCTCTAACCAGTGATCAGTATAACTAGAGATCAAATTGTGTACATCATTATTGTACAAAAAAAAAAACAGTTACAAATGCCGATTCAGATTCATGTTGTCCCCGAATCATTATGAGAATAGTGTTTGGTTGTTATCGTACAACAATGCAAATATGATGTACTATATGTTGTCATTAAGCAGCCACGCTTGACGTAACAAGCTAACAACTAGTCAATGCTCAACCAAATTAAGCTTATTTCCCACTTCCACCCCTAAACCCATTCTAAGTTCCTAACTTAAAACTTTAATAACACTTCAATAATCAGAAAAGGGCACGTCCCTTTACGTAAGTCCACATGACTTTTCCAATTACATTTGGTTGTCGGCCCTTGTGATACCCTAAGTACACAATTGCTTCTACTATTTCATACTTAGTCCAAAAGTACTATGTAGTGATCTAGTTTAACTAGGTCTTGTATGAATCTAACTTGTTAACATTTTAATCAAATCGAATAATAGTAAAAAGTTTCAAATCTTAAAACTATCAATGATTTTGGTCTATTTGTTGCTACTAATTCACCCTAATCCAGTTAAGTTTTCTAGATAGGATGAGATTAATTTAATCAAATCAAATCATATAAAAACAAGAAAAAAATGAAGTTGATCATATATGTTAAATTAGATCCATACGGCGTGGGAGTCTAACCTAATATTGGAAAAAGACCAAAAGAAGGTCAAGTGCATCGTAAATTCTTAATCTCATCACAAATCCAAAATATAAAGTGAAAAACTCATTCGATCTTAATCCGATTATTGTTTTCGCACCATCGTTTCAAATAAATATACCACACTAGATCACCTTACGTTAATCCATCATCTACAAACGATGTCATATTGCTTCAGGATTGCGGCATATTGGTAACCCGTTGCACACACATAAAAAATGTAGACGCATTCAATGAAGCCCAACGTATAAATAACAAACACCAAATTATAATTGGAAATCAAACCAAACACTGATTAAACTCATTTCTTCAACACTCTTGACTCGTTCGAACCTTCTCCCCCTTTTTTCTCTCTCTTTCTCCGAGTCCTTCGCTACAAGGTTCTTCCCTTTTCTCTCTCCTTCAATTTAATGTTGATCTCGATTAATCGTCATTTTTGTTCTTAATCGTAATTATAATTGCATATTACCGATTGATTTCGCTTGTAATCTCCCTGATCTATGCATTTTTCAATTTTATATTTATTTGACCGCGATTTTTAATTTGATATGAACTTTTTAGGTTAATATTTTTTTTTTGTTTATTTTTGGCTGATTTTGAGTGAATTTTTTTGGTGTATAGATTGATTAATGTCGTTCTTCAGAGGAATTTCCGCGCTCTCGAAACTGCGATCTCGAGCTGTAAGAATTGATTATTAATATCTGTATTTACATTTTTTGTTTTTTTTGATGCACTGTGAGCTCAATTGTGATTGTATATATGATCGATGAAGGAATTTTCGATGTCGGTTTCGATTTATCTCCGTCGTAGATGAATGTGTTTCTGACTAGTGATTTGTGGAGGTTATTTGATTTTTTGGCGGAACTTGCTCACTAGGTTTTGAAATAGTATCATGATGGATGAAATGAAGAGACGAAGTAATTTTCTTGTTATAAGTCGCTTTATTAGTCGAAAACACGGAAATCGTATGAGATGTGAGGTTATGCGCTGTGCTCCTTTGGCTGCTTTGTTTGTTTGTTTGTTTGTCTCGTATGCGAATTTTGAAATCACTCAAAAATGTGATGATACTTTTGCTGCAGTTTTTGGAAGTAGAATGTCATTTGGTGTCTCGTACAAAGTTTTCGTTATGTTACCATAAAGTTTACCATTTGTTTAGGTTTTGGTTATTTTCCGGCTTTCTGCCAAGTCATTACCTAATAGCTAGTAATGATGTTTGTCATAATCATTGGTTCAAGCGTTGAATTTCATAACTGTCTTTTTGCCTCGGATTGGGGCTGGGTGGTTCCTCCCCTTCCAATGGAGGGAGGTTGAGCTGTATCCGAAAAAATGTTATTTTAGTTGATCTGGTCACACAATCATGGAAGTTGTTTGTAGAAGTCACACATTTTCTCCCCTTTCCCAGCTGCAGACTTGGGGGATTATTACGCACAGAAAATGCTTTTGTAGTAATCATACCCCTGTATCACCATCGGTGTTTTTGGGGGAAACAAAACACTATGTCGAGAGATTGATGGGCTGAAGTAGTTGTAAACTATATTTATGATAGGCTGTTAGTGACTCATGAATTATGTAGTCAACGTAGATACTTTGTTTTCTGGATGTGCAAACTGCTACTTAAGATTGGCTCTTTATGATTGAGAAAGTCTATTCTTAGATCAAGTTTGTCGTATCGCATTATCTCATTTTTCAGTGTACTGTAATCTTTCCGGTCAGTTATTGTATCTAATTTTAATTTGAATTCGCAGGGTCAGCAATCATGTCTAAGCAATTCTGTGAGATGGATCCAGATGCAAAGTTCCTCCAACCTTGTAATTCTTTTTCTCTTTTCCTTTCGTGTTGCCGCTTGCCATGTTGAATATTTTTGCCATGTTTATGCTTACTACTTAAACTACCTTTTGTTTTGGTAGGACCTTCGCTCAGAGTTGCAAGAATTGATCCCTGAACAGCAGGTTTGTCCGCTAATATTAGCTCTTTCATTAGTTTTCTTTTCCATTTCTCAAGCCTTCATTTTATTTTCACTGAACTCCGCTGTTTCTTTGGAGATTCAAGTTTATGATGTCAGATGTTTGATGTTTGAAGTCCAGGAGCTCTAGGGTTTCTTGGATTTTTGAAAAATCAACAATCACCTTTATTTTTGGGGAACATTAAATGCATTTCCACTTGCAATTGTTTCGTGATAATTGATAAGGTTGGTTACATTTTTCATCACTCTCTCTCTCTCTTTCTCTGTCTTTGTAGGAACGCTTGAAGAAGATAAAGAAAGAACATGGAAGCGTTCAGCTAGGAAACATTAATGTGGACATGGTATCATCTATCTCGAAGTCCATAATGTTCATTTCTTTGAGGTTACACAATGAAACTTTTTAGGAGTGATATGTAATCCGATAAACTGCTTTCCTGAGTTTGCTGTTCAATATAAATAGGTACTGGGTGGAATGAGAGGAATGGTAGGTCTGCTGTGGGAAACTTCTTTACTTGACCCAGAAGAGGTACAGTATATCTCTTGTCATTCTCTAAAAAATTTTGACGACTAATTCTCTCCAGTTGATTGAGAATAATTTGATGTAAAAGTAGTTTTGTTTGTTAATGATGATGTTACATGTTCATATTCAGGGTATTCGGTTTAGGGGTTTGTCTATCCCTGAGTGCCAGAAACTCTTACCTGCTGCCAAGCCAGGTGGAGAGCCATTGCCTGAAGGACTTCTTTGGCTACTTTTGACTGGAAAAGTATGTATCTCTTTACTCATTCAGTGATGTATGTTTCCAGATACAGTAATCTGAAGCTGTTTGTGTTTATGATATAACCCGAAAATTGGGCTGAGCAGTTTCTGTTTTGCCTAAATGCTTGTATGTTTACGAGTTGGCACCTAAGTCTGACATGAGGCAGATGTCATCTTTTTGTGTCTGATGTTATCTGCTATTTTCTTTTTTGTTAACCTTTTTTTTGTCTACTTTATATTGGGTTCAATACTTTAGGTACCCAGCAAAGAACAAGTGGATGCACTATCAGCAGATTTGCGGAGCCGTGCTTCTGTGCCAGGTTTTGGCTTATAACTTGACTCAATGAAATGTATTTTGTGGCTCTACATTGAAATAATGAAATGTGGACTTATTTAGATCAAATGAAACTTTACTACTAGTAACTTAATGATTAGCGTTCTATTTCTCCCTGCAGACCATGTCTACAAAACTATTGATGCTCTGCCTGTTACGTCTCATCCAATGACTCAGTTTGCCACTGGTGTTATGGCCCTTCAGGTTAAGATGCCGATTCCTTAAAGTTTTTTTCTCCTTTGTGGCATAGATGCACATTGCATACTGATTGTCTGAGTACTGATCTACTTGGTTAATCTTACTTATACTAAAGGACATACTATGATTTTGGCAACCCTGGTTGACTGTGCTTTGATTTCATGGAGGCCTCTAAGTAGTGACCTCTAGGTCATCTGCTTTTGTTGTTGAACCTGCTCTTGCATGCTTGGCGAGACATTGCATTTCCTTTCTCAGGTGTTGCTCCCTCTCCACTAGAAATTGGTACATTTGGTTCCATGAAGGCCTCCAAACTATGACCCCTTGCAGCTGCATTTATAGTTTATGCTAACATTAGGACCAAATTCATTAGATTTGAACTGAATAAATTATTCTTTAAGTTGGATCATACAGAGCCTAAGACATTGTATTTTCTTTCCCAGGTTGAAAGTGAATTTCAGAAGGCGTATGAGAAGGGAATTCATAAATCAAAGTAAAATTCCCTTTCTCTCATGATTGCTTTATACTCCCTTGTAGTTTTCTCCTGTCTCCTGAGTTCGACTATTGATGTAGGTTTTGGGAGCCAACCTATGAGGACTGCCTTAGTCTGATTGCTAAACTTCCTGTCGTTGCTGCTTACATTTACCGAAGGTCAGTAGAATTTCTATTTCACAGCAGGATATAGTTAGACTAGGATTCCATTTACCAATAAGTTTTGCATGGAGCTTTCTTAAATTATGCTATGATATATTCTTTGGTGGTCCTAGTAGTCGAATAAAGAAAGCAATGTACTAATGTTAATGATCCGTAAACCCACTTTTGTATGTTTCAACTTGATTCATGCTCTTTCTTTTGTCTGACATCAGTGCCATCTATATCACCTTTTATGATCTTCTGTGGCATTAAAAACGGTTCCTTTGAATCTTTTTGCTGGTTAAGTATTACTCCGTACCAAGTAGTGGTTTTGATACAGCGAAACTGTTTTCTTGGGCTGGTTTGCACTTACTGTGAATTTCAATTGTCGTTGTAGCTTTTGTTTGTTTGATGGTATTGATTGCTTTTTAGGGATCTCTAATTTGGCATTTTTTCTCACTGAAGGATCTACAAGAATGGACAAACTATACCGTTGGATGACTCCCTCGACTACGGTGCTAATTTTGCACGTATGTTGGGATTTGATAGCCCTGAGATGCTTGAGCTGATGCGACTGTATATCACAATTCACACGTAAGCATTGATTTAGTTTGTCTTTTGTAATATCCTCCCCCGCCCTAAGGTTGCTGTCCGGTTAGAGTTAAATGCCTTTTCTCTATCATTTGCAGTGATCACGAGGGTGGAAATGTCAGCGCTCATACTGGCCATCTGGTAACGTGTCTGTTTGGCCATCCCTTGCGTCTAGAATAGCCTTCTCTCGAGCGAGCTCTTGTTTACGAAAATAGCAGTAAAATAGGCATTTGTTTGCTGCAAATGCTAAATTGAGCCGTTTTGACCAAATGTAGGTGGGTAGCGCACTTTCAGACCCTTACCTCTCGTTTGCAGCTGCACTGAACGGTTTGGCAGGCCCACTTCACGGATTAGCCAACCAGGTATTGTCTCGTTCTGCAACAGCCGCCAAGGGCACAGCTCTTGGCCTTCTACTTGGCATTTGCTAGTCGTACTCTTGTATACTTCTTGTTGAACAGTGGAAACGTTTCCTTGTAAATTATCTTGGTTTTGATTTGTTGGAGTTGTCTCTAAAAATTCTCTACTAGAAATGCTGTAATCTGTTCCCTTGTTTCATTTTCTTAGTCACCAAGCCTTATGTGGCTAGCATAATTGTGTTGTGGATTTCATGTTTATCACTTTGCTGTGTCAGGAAGTCTTGTTGTGGATCAAGTCAGTTGTTGCAGAGTGCGGAGAGAACATCTCAACTGAGCAATTAAAGGATTATGTCTGGAAGACATTGAACAGTGGCAAGGTGAGCCAATATTTTGCTTGATAAATGTAGTTGGGATTATACTATGTTTAAATGATTATTTCTATTGGCAACTTGCTTCTGTATGTGTTCATAGGACGATATGATGTTCGTATATATTAGTATCTAGTTTGTTTTTTCTATTGCCCTTGGTTCCCCTTCCTCGCCATCCCCAACCCAAGTAATTGTATAAGTTCTTTCACTTACCTAACTCCCGGAAAAACGAAACTCACTTTCTAATCTGAAATTTTTGTTCATGCTAACGGCTGCCAAATTGTAGGTTGTTCCTGGATTTGGGCACGGAGTTTTGCGTAAGACAGATCCAAGGTACACTTGCCAGAGGGAATTTGCACTGAAGCACATGCCTGATGACCCTCTTTTCCAACTGGTATGAGATGAAGCCTGTTGTCTAAATTCTCATTTATGTCTGGTGTCCTTTCTCGGTTTCTCAGCCAGTTTTTGTTTCTGCAGGTCTCGAAGCTCTACCAAGTGGTGCCTCCCGTTCTAACAGAACTGGGAAAGGTACTGTTTTGCACTTTTGCTATCCTCCCCCTTCTCCCGTTCCTGAAATAAAAAGTATTTGGAGGGTATTCTCTTGGAAATTAATCTGTGTGCCCTGAGGCAAGATTTTGGTGGGGTTTGTGCTATTCATAATAGGATTTTTAGATACCATAGTCCACATGGTAGAGTATTATCTTCTTCTTGACATCTGGGGTTATTGCAGGTAAAGAACCCATGGCCTAACGTTGACGCCCACAGCGGAGTTTTGCTGAACCATTATGGTTTGACGGAAGCAAGGTCCTTCTAATTTCCTTAACTTCATTCATGCATCTATGAAATGTCCAATTTTCGGTAGTTCATGGAGTTGGATATTTTACGCCTGCAGGTATTACACTGTTCTGTTTGGAGTGTCAAGGAGCATCGGAATTTGCTCTCAGGTTCGACATGCTGCTCTCTGCCTTTTAAGTTTACATTCTGTACTTGTCTAAGTTCATCACAACTCATGTTATTGGCATTACCTTTTCCAGCTTATATGGGACCGAGCTCTTGGGTTGCCTCTGGAGAGACCAAAGAGTGTGACAATGGAATGGCTTGAGAAGCGCTGTAAGTCAGCAGCAGCTTAATACTCAGATTCGAACACATGATGAACACGTAGATAGGTTTAAGGAAGAAAGCTCGTGTGTACATTTCTTCTCATTGTTAAGGGCTGCTTGCCTAATTGTTAAATAAGGTAGGCTTGATGGACTAAAACCCGAGGGAAGCTGGGAAGAGTTTTGACCTCTATTTTTTTCGCTCTTGCCTATTTCCCATTTCATAGAGTTTTGTAATTTATTTTCCATCGTTGATTTGAGCTTTTTTCTACTCTAAGTTCGGCATACCCTTGTAAGAAGTAACTAAGAAGCGGTACTTTCTATCCGAATATAATAAAGTCCGAGAGGGTTTCTGAATGTACTTGACCAAGCAACAAGGCCTAGGTTACAAATGTGATCTCTTCATGATCGGGCGATTTTGAAGAGCTTTTGAGTTTCATTCGAGTTTGGTGAAAATAAGGTCGAGGTAGAATCTAGCCTTGTAAAGATTTGGTAAATTTCTCATGCATATAATTCTCTCGAAACTTTTTAAGTAACGACCACGTTCATGTGTTTTCGAAAGTATTCCATAACTCGCCCTGACCCCAAGTAAGTGGGTAAACTTCTTTCCTTTTTAGGTAAGTGCGTAACTTGCTTCCAACTCAAGTTACATTTTTGTCCTATTTCGGTCAGGATTAGGAAGAAAAAAGTAAATAAAAACAGAGAAAATTACCGTTGACCAGTGATTTTCCAACTGGTGACTGGTGAGGCGGTGGAATTCTGTGGTAAAATAAAAGTCTACAGAACTCGGGAAAACTCGCGCCTCTTCGTATCAATTTTAAGCGTGAAAAAAGAAAAAAATACAGAGCTTTTCTCGCCGTTTCTACACCTTTTCCCGGCGCAGTTTCGTAGGGTTTATTGTTCCTTGACGTTTACGCTTCAAGTGATGAAGAGGAAACTCGATACTCGCTTTCCTGCTGTATGTCTCTTTCTTTCTTCCCTCAATTAGTAATTTAGTTGTTGTTGATGTTTGATTCTCTGTATAATTTATTTTGTTCCTATGTTTTGGTTTATGTGAGTTTATTTAGTTCTCGTATGGAGGAGTGTAAAAATCGACTTTTGTTAATCGTATGATTATGTCTGTGTTATGGTTATTCGACGATGTTCGTAATTCGTAAGCACAAGCGGAGGAGAAAGATTTTACGGAGTAATTTTTTAGACATGGCTGAAATTTGTAATTCGAGAAGTTCCAGCTAATTTACCCGTTTTGTTCTTTTGGATTGTTAACGTTTGGCCTAAATATATACGTTCACAAGGTTCACTTTTGGATTATGTTTCAATTGTTAACGTTTGGTTTGATTACATAGGAGGAATTCAAACCACAACGTTAACAATTCATGGGAACGGAGGGAGTAGTGTTTCTATTCGAAAAATATTTGTTCTTTTGTGTTGTTATTAGGCATTACACTACACTCGATACTCCATCTTGTGTATCGGCCGGTTTTGGTGAATTTTGCGATTTCGATCGTTGGATATAGTTTTGCTTACTGGATGTGTGATCTGTGTATTCTAACAGGCTAGAATTAAGAAGATTATGCAGTCTGATGACGATGTTGGAAAGATTGCCATGGCTGTTCCACTACTAGTCTGTAAGTCTCGACTCTTATCATACATAACATTATACACATAGTTTTGTTAATTTCCAACACTTTCTATAGCAGTTAGTTATGTTGGAAACTTGGAACTGATATTCGATTTCTTGTGCAGCTAAAGCTTTGGAGCTATTTCTACAAGATCTCTGTGATCGTACTTATCAAATGACCTCGACTCAAGGAGTAAAGACTGTGACTTCATTGCATCTGTAAGTACATCAGCTTTTTCCTTAACACTTAACTTTGGAAAATCTAAGTTTGGTATGTCTAAAAGTGCATCAGTGGTTTTTCCTGCAATTCTAATTTCTTTTTGTACCTGCAGGAAACAGTGCGTACAGAGCTTCAACATCTTTGATTTTCTGAAAGATACTGTAAGTAGAGTTCCTGACCCGGGTGACTCGGCTCCCGGGAGTGAAGATCGACCTGCTGCAAAGAAAAGGTTTGTAAACTACCCTCGCATCCATCCAATTGTACAGTTTCTAATACGCGTATGCTCTAAACTTTGCTGATACCAATCTTATTGTTGACAGAAAACTTGCTGATTTCGGAGATGAGAAGGCCGGCAGCAAGGAATCCAGAACGAAAACAGTATGTCACTTACTAATCCTTTGATTTCTTCATATGTGGTGAACTTAGGATTAAGATTTGTAGGATGAATTTGCTCTACTCTGATCATGTTTCGGCTTGGCAGTTCTCCGAAAGATGAATCTACTACTGTCAATGACATTTTTATGCAGGACTTTTTAATCATTTCTAGACATCATAGTAGTCAATTATAAACTGTGTTTTCTGATGACGAAAATATGATTGTTTTCCAGCATGATACTGCCCATACTGCCAATAGTGATACAAAAGCACGAGGAAGAGGAAGAGGAAGAGGTCGTGGACGAGGAGGCAGTCGAACAATGGAGACTGACAGGTTCGAAGATGATCTAGACATGAACGACCTGCTTACAGTGGGACAAGATGATGAAATTGAGCCTGTGGACACCAAAGCCAATACTCTAAGTACCAAAAATACGCAACCATCAGTCCGAAACTTTGATCTCAATTTAGACTTGGAGGAGAATGGTGATTTTGACTCGGTTTTAGCTGTGGATAGCAATGACACAGCAGAGGGTACTGTTAAAGAAACTGTATACGACGAACCTCCTAGTTGGTCTTGTGGTGTAATGGAGACTCTACCAATTGATCCTATGATTTTCGGGACCTTGAATCATCGAATGGAGGCATTCGATGATGAAGAAAACTACGACGTAGAGGATTAAGTTAGTCTGTACCAAGTACAGTATATAGTATTTGAAGATAGGAATGTTAATTCTGGTTTCCTGTTAGTCTGATTAGACCTGTATATCTGAGTAGGTTTCTTAATTACTTAGCACAGGAAGATTTTAGATAACACCGTAGCAATCCTCTTTCTATTTTTCTTGATTAAGATTTCAGTAATTCTACGGTGCGACCGTCTCATGTATGAGACCAATTAATGAGTTACTTTCGATACATTAACATGTTACTTTTGAAAGAATTTGACTATGAAAAAGTAATAGTTACTTGTGTGAGAGGACTCATCGTATTAATTTAACAACATTTTAGTTCATTACTAAAGAATTTGTATAATTTTCAAACAATATGTATAGTTTTGTGGTAATTACAAGTAAAAATGCGAGAAAATATCAATTGAAATACACAGTATGGAGTACAATGGAATGACATTAAGAAAACGAAGAATAAAGCCCCCTATGATTAAAATTCGACGAGATCACGTCAGAAAGTTTCATTTGAATCATACGGAGCGTAACATATAATATATGGACAATATAGATTGAAAGTTGTCATCGACAAGATTAAACACTGCTTTCATCTTCAAGGGTATTTCCTAGGTTTTTGAAGTCTTCCAATTCCTTGAAGTTCATCCATGCTTTAACCCAAATTTTGGCTTCATAATAAGTAACGTTGTCGTCGTCGCCTGGACTGGCTGTTTCCACGGTGATGTAGTACATTGTCCCGGCAACTACCTGCTCCTTCACTTTCACCACCTTTCGAAACTCTACCATCGCATTCTGTAAAATTATTTCATCGTTTAAATACGTTAGTCAGAACGCTAATAATCCATAGAAAAACAGAGAAATTATCATTTTTGAGGCAAAAATGTAACTAAGGGCATGACAACTAAACTTCATAAATCGTCTTTTGGAAAAGATTAAAAAATTTCTTGAGAAGTTATGTGTTCTCTCGACAAAATAACAACAAAATCTAGCTAAGATATATACGAAACTGGTCGTTAAATATCGTATTTCTTATCTTGGTATGGTGATGCCATGACAAAGAAACATATTACATATATATATGCTCCCGTCTCTAGTACCTTTGATTATTACCGTAAATCAAATCACATATTAACAATCCAAAATAACGAATTGAAAGAATCGAGTATGGCCATTAGGGGGTAGAGGGGTTTATTAATAAATACCTCTTTCTTGTTGTGTTCATCAATAGCAAACTTGGCAAGTTCATCGAACTCCAAGCTGTTTTCTGAACCAATATTGATCTCTGTAATACCGCCTGTCATTGCCATTTCTATTTCTTCTTTCTTTCTTTCTCTTACTCTTTTGCACGTTGTTTTGGTTGCTGTTTACTGCTTTATTATTATTGCACTACTAATGCTAATGCTATACTCCGAGTTATATAGACCAGACTTCGAATATTTTCTAAGAGTATTATAAATCCACCAGTCAAAATCGGTGGATTATTTTACGTGTATAATTTGCATCAAATTAAAGACCAGAGGCGGCAAGTCGTAACGTTATCTCCCAATGGCCAATGACATTTGACTTTGAGCAACGGTTTACGTGTGGTATCAGATGGTACAAAAGCATTATTCTTCTTACTTTTTTTCTAATTTATAAAATGCTCACGAATCTTTATCGAAAAAAAAACCACCTGAAATTTATGGATCATGATAGCCACAAGATCCGCAACAAACCTGACTCAGCTCGATCTATTTAGTGATGGCCCGATAAAAAATGTTTATACCTGATATGAAATTGACCTTCTATAACCCATTCCGACTGGCTAAAGTATTTCGATTTGGTTCAACCCTACTCAGAATCGATATGATTACATAAAACACAGCGTAATACCTCTATTATCATTAATCCACTAGTTATTAAGATTCTAAACAACCAAGCTATATAAGCAAAGCTACAAAATGCATGCAACGAATGTAGCAAGTATACGTAGCGTCATTAGCACAGTCAAGATCGTTTATTGACAAGCGTATGATGTAAATTTGGTGAATCGTAGGTATGGAAACTTCGTACAGAATTCAATCAAGGCTGCCAGGATTGGCAAAATATACGTTTCTTATGGACAGTGGATTGTCTCTACTCTCTAGTCTATAGTGACTAGTGGGAGTTACATATTTGTAGTGGAGCTGATTCTTGCTGGATGACAATGGTTTTTTTTTTTTTTTTTTTTTTTTTGACAAAGCGCTGGATGACAATGGTTATCCACTCATTTTACATTCTTCTTAAGTTTAACATCGCTTACACTCTCTCCGTTCTTTTGGGTTATTATGTTTTTCGTTTGAATGGGTTGTAGTATTTCAAACAAGACGTGTAAATTAATCTGAAATGATCGGATTATTTCAACCAAAAGTCGTCATGTCTAAACTTAGTTTATACTTTAACACGCTTCCCTTACACAAACTTAATGCTTGATAGTGTACTTGATCAAGGGGAGGGGGTTACCAACATTTGAACTTGAGATCCTGAACACGAAACTTTGATAGACTGATACCATCTAAATCGAGTGATCAAGTATCCTACAATTTTGTGGAAAATTGTCAACAAATGAACGAGATAAGAATTCAACGAGACCTACGGTAGAAGCAATAACAAGAAAAATGGCATAAATTCAACGAGATCACAATTCCATATGCTATCTCACCTCGTGTTTGATTAGTGTCGTATTATCATGTCGTGTCAACTCGTATAATAATTCGGATGATCGGATGTCATGGGCCTATGAATGTCTATGTAACGGGCCTAAATATTTTGGTCCTAAAAATTGAAGGCCCAGCCCAATAACTAATGTACATAAAACTAGACCGGAGCGGTTTTCTGTTCATCGTATTGAGAAAGTTTCCAGAAAAAATTCAAAATTCAAAAATCAGGAGAGAGAGAGAGAGAGAGAAAATGGCGACACCAAGAGTAGACATGAAGGGATTCTACAAGCAGCAGAAGAAGGGCAGTTCCGGTATTTCCAAACCTCAGCCAAAGGGACGCGTAACGAGGAAGACACCACCTTCTCACTCCGCTTCCTTTGGATCCGACGTCGTTCAACCTCCTGCTCTCGTCGGCCGCCATGGCGCTCTCGATCTTCATCGTATGAGATTACTTCTTCATCACTCCTCTTTTTATTTTTCCTTACTATTTTGTATTTATTTCGTAATTATGTCATATTTTATGTGATTTTTGTTGATTTTGATTCAATTGGAATTTGATTGACGAATTCTAGGGTTTTCAATTGATTTGATTGATTTTGATTGTAAGATTTTGCGGAAATTAGGGTTCGAATTGTTTACGATAGTGAAAATTGGAATTAAATTAGTCGTTAATTCGCCGAGATTATTATGAATTTAGGATTACTGAAGCATTAGTGAGAATTTCTGGTGGTGAATGTTGCAATCAAATTTTTTGTTCGTAATCGTTAATTTGTCAGTTTATTGCTAAATTTTGATAATCTAGGGTTTGTTATTCGTATGAATTGTTACAGTAACTTAATTAGTCGAATTGCTTTTGTGGTGATTAATGTTCAGATTAAGTTATTGTTCTTAATTCCTCGGAATTATTACTATCATACTCGATTATTGGTCGCTTGTTGAGGTTACGCTTTTTTGAGATTGTGTGATGTTGATGAAAATTGAAGAGATGTTCTGCAATTGTTACTATCATACTCGATTATTGGTCGCTTGTTGAGGTTACGCTTCTACGTGATTGTGTTATGTTAATGAAAATTGAAGAGAAATTCTGCAATTGTCGATTGCCTGTCGTGTGAATAGCATTTTTTTATAGTTTCTCGGTTTTATGATGGTTTTTATGGCATTGTGATTGATTCTTGGTACGATGATTTGGTGACAGAGGATTATGATGGAAATGAGGAGGTGTTGAGGCAGTTCGACTTGAATTTGGCGTATGGACCGTGCATTGGCATGCCTCGACTTGATCGGTGGAATCGTGCACATAAATTGGGAATGAATCCTCCTAAAGAGGTTGAGACTCTGTTGAAGTCAGGCAAGGTTCAAACTGGAAGCTTGTGGGATGGTCGGGTTTAGACTGTTTGCTGTCGTCTTGAGCCACATTTTGGGCTTGGAATTTGGCCTAAAGGTTAGGTGTTCTTGCTTCCGGCTTCTTACTTTTTTAAGTTGTTTCTTATCACTTCTTCGGTGATATGGTATCTATTATAATAGTTTATGTAATGATCTTGTGTTATGTCGTGTACCCGTTGAATCTTTATACATTTCTGCTGTAATGTTAAGCAACTGATTTTGGAAACTAAGTTTAATGTAGCTAAGTAGGGATCTCCCTGCTTGTGATTGATGTTGGTTGGTTGAAACTGTTGTTTTATTTTACCTTCTGAACCTTGTAACTTGTAAGCAGTCAGCAATCGTGGGTTTAGCTTTGAATCTTAGATATATCTCCTTTGTCCTATTTCTTTGAGATTCTGCTCATTTTAAAAGTATTTCCTGATGTGCATTTTCCTAAACCATGCTCGACCACCATTTACAAGCTAGGAGCTTCTTGTTGTTGAATCAGAATGCTCGACCACCACCTATGATTTTCGGGTTCCCTTTTTGTAAATGGTTATATGCCATAAGTAGTAAGATCTTAGTGAGATAGGAACCGAAGGATGCTGTGCAATGGTCCCTCATTGTACGGTGCAGTGGGTGGCAAATAATGTTCTGGATCGTGGTCCTGTGGAATTGAAGTAGTCTGCCAACAAATAGAGTTCCTTGACTTCTTCGTATCCTTCTGTTAGCGAAAGGTGCTGATAGCTTATCCACCGTCCTGGTGCATGTGGTTAGCACTGTACACTCGGGGTTTATTACTGTGGAGTGTGAACTACGACAGTGTATGTATTTTCTAGAAAACAATACATTTCATCCTAAATTCTTAGAGAGTAAAGCAATATTGACCATGGTTTAAGTGCATTAAAGTAACTTGGCAACAAAGGTTATGATTTGGCCGGGCTTAGACTGTATGTGGTCATCTCGGGCCACATTTTGGGTTTGGCGTTTGGCTTACGGAGTATCTCCTTCTGGTAGAAAGCATTAGAGGATTATCAAGCTCTATTGTTTTGAATAAACTTTTGGTGGATATAGAGTAATTATTCTGATTGTTTTGGAAATTTTGCGACTATTTTCGCTTCTGAGTTCACATATTTAGATGCCGAAAACACCCGATTCTTTGCTAGTTCGCTATTGGCATGATCATTTCTGTGTAGGATAGTGGTATCATGGAATTATATGATTCAGATTAACCATTGGTTAACCTTCGATTAATTCACTAAAGCGGACTGATTTGGTATTTGGTTGAACTGACTGGGTGCCCAAAATGAACACCCCTTATCTTTTTCATTTTTGTGTTGTGAGTGAAGTTCATGTTGTTATACGAGTCCTGGAGTATTACTGCGCTTTCTTTAATACTAAACTCCTACCCTAAGCGATCTCCTTGTTTTGTTTTGCGGTTTTTTGATTGGATATATTTAGACCTACTCACTTCTATACCAAATGATACGTTCAACTAATAATGCACGGTTGTAAAACTTTCAAATTTTCAATTTGTAAAGTACACTTACATATAATGCAAGCAACATGTCAAGTTCACTTCAATCGAAGGATACCGTACTCTAGGCCCCCCATCGTTTGATGTAGTGAGTGGCATTGAAGTCATCTGCGAACAAATAGAGACTCATTAACTCCTTTGTATCCTTCTGTCAGCCTCTGGTGATGTTATAAGCACTGATAATCGTTTGAAGTACCACAGCATCTTCCTGGAAAACAATACCCTTCACCCTAGTAAAGCAATATGGCACCCTCAACTCTAGCATCAGGGAAGCTTCAGGATGAAGATTTCGAAACGAAAATCGCATCTTGGCCAACTGAGAAAGGCTGGGTGGGTGACACCTTTTACCAATATGAAGGATTCTGGTTCGTAAGACCGTTCCTTGATGGTGTCATCCATGCTCAGGAAACTTTCAAACCCCGACCCAACGATGTCATACTAGCCACATTTCCGAAAGCTGGCACCACTTGGTTTGCTGCCCTTCTTTATACAACTATGAATCGAGCTCGTTTCGATTTCTCTAACCATCCTCTGCTCAAGAGTACTCCTCATGATGTTTTGCGTTGGATGGAGGTTCTTGACAAAAATATGTGCTCGAGTTCACAGTTAAGTATGTCACCTCTGGTAAAAACCCACACTCCTTACAGCTTGTTGCCTAACACTATCAAATGTACTTCTGATGTGCGCCCTGTTATATATGTGTGTCGTAATCCTTTGGACGTGTTTGTTTCACTGTGGAACTTCGTTAATAAGTTGTTGGTTGATGAATTTTCGCCTTTGAGGTTAGATGAGGTGTTCGATTCGTTCTGCAGAGGTAGATCACCTTATGGGTCGTATTGGGATCACGTGCTCGAATACTGGAAAGCTAGCTTAGAAAGTCCTGACAGAGTCCTGTTTGTAAGGTATGAAGATATGAAAACCCAACCTATTCCTCTTATGAAGAAGGTTGCTAGCTTTGTTAGCTGTCCCTTCTCGATGGAGGAGGAACAAGATGGTAGGATCGAAAAGATTGTCGATTTTTGTAGCTTTGATAGCTTGGCGAGCTTTGAAGTTAATCAGGATGTCACTGAGAGAGAGCGTTATGTTGGGTTGAAATCTACAAACAAGTCATTATTCAGGAAAGGTAGAGTTGGTGATTACAAGAATTTCCTTACGGACAAAATGATTCAACAAGTTAAAGAAATAACTCGTACGAAGTTTAAAGATACGGGACTAGACGTGTTTGCATGATAACACGAAAATAAACGGGGTTTGACATGTTTGCATGACAACACGATTATCGTCTAGCGATATCTTTATATCTATGTGACTATGTCTATGTTTCCCAATCTTGGGAATTAGTATTGTATCAACCTGAAATAAGGATTCCATCTCTTTTTTTTTTTTTGAATCATTGTGAATTTATGAGGTTAGATTTTGATATATCACCGTTGTCCTATTTCTATGAGATTCTGCCCATTTAATCGAATTTGCTATTTTGCATATTTCTTAACCATGCCTGACCACCATTTACAAGCTAGGATCTTCGTATTGTTGAACCAGACTGATTCGGTGTCTGGTTAAGCTGGTTGGTAGCGCAAATTGAGCATCTGATCATTTTGTTAAGTTATAGTGCACAATAGGAAAAATCACCTATAACCTACTCCCTTAGTTAGAGTTTGAAAACAATGATTTGAAATGTTGGGAATCATTTGAAATTTGTCTAAATATGCTCACTCACTACAAAAGCCACCGGAAATGGGTTGCTCGGGCTTGAAAAGTGGAACCTTCGATCCCTTTTCGGCCCCCTTTCATAATTTATGTTGCTCCTTATCAATATCCGACGAAAAAGGGTTTTTGACTAGTGGTTGGAGGTTGTGGAGATCTGATGGGGGCTAGAAACTAGCTCTCGAAAGTTGTTGACTTTAATAGACGACAACAATAACCCAAAAATCCGACAAAGGAGAATCTACCCTTGACACGGATATTGTTCACATAAGAGTATCTAATATTGCGGTGTTCTTAATTACAACTAGGTAAGGACGTAAGGTAATGGCCAAAGTTCGTGCAATGTTTTGAATGGGCGATTCTTACAAAAATGTACTCCCCTCCATACAAACTTACTGTTCTTGAGCTTTTAAGGCACGTGTTTTTTTAAAGTGCCGTACTATTTAGTGTGGTGATAAAAGCTAGGTAATGTATGTACCCCATTGTTGACCCTATTATTGCACGGTGTAGGGTAGTACCAGTAGTGGGTGCCAAATTATGCTGTGGACTGTGGTCTAGGGACAAAAATGTAATTCCACCTTATCCTTTTGTCAGCGAATCAGGTGTTGATAGCCAGACAGTTAGCTTATCCACCTGCCTGAGAGCCTGGTGCATGTTATGATTGTTATCATTGCACTGTACACACGGGGTATCACTGTGGCAGTGTGAAGTGTGAACTACAATTACCACATTATAATCTGGAAAAACAATACACACTTAACCATAAATTCTTATAGAGCAAAGCAATATGGCACCAACTCTAGCATTAGGAAAACTTCAGGATGAAGATTTCCAAACGAAAATAGCTTCCTTACCAACTGAGAAAGGTTGGGTGCGTGACATCTTATATCAATATCAAGGATTCTGGTTCGAAAGACCGTTCCTTGATGGTGTCCTCCATGCTCAGGAAACCTTCAAACCCCGACCTAACGATGTCGTACTAGCCACATTTCCGAAAGCTGGTTCCACATGGTTTGCTGCGCTGCTTTTCACAACCTTGAATCGAACTCGTTTCGATTTCTCGAACCATCCTCTGCTCAAGAATACTCCCCTCGATGTTCTGCGTTGGTTGGAGTTTCATGACAGTGACAGTGGTTCGAGTTCAGAGGCCAATTCGTCACCTTTGGTAAAAACCCACATCCCTCACAGCTTGTTGCCTAACACTGTCAAATGTGGTTCTTCTATGTGCCCTGTTGTATATGTTTGTCGAAGTCCTTTGGACGTGTTTGTTTCACTGTGGAACTTCGTTAATAAGCTAAGGGGTGATGAATTGTCGCCTTTGAGGTTAGATGAGTTGCTCGATTTGTTCTGCAAAGGTAGAGCACCCTTTGGGTCGTATTGGGATCATGTGCTCGAATACTGGAAAGCGAGCATAGAACGACCTGACCGAGTCATGTTTGTAAGGTACGAAGAAATGAAAACCGAACCTATCTTCCTTTTGAAGAAGATGGCTAGCTTTGTTGGCTGCCCCTTCTCGATCGAGGAGGAACAAAATGGTGTGATTGAAAAGATTGTCGAGTTTTGTAGTTTTGAGAGTTTGGCGAGCTTTCAAGTTAATCAGGATGTCACAAAGAGGGAGCGTTTTGTTGGGTTGAATTCTACAAACAAGGCGTTTTTTAGGAAAGGCAGAGTTGGGGATTACAAGAATTTCCTTACCGATGAAATGATTCAAAAACTTAAGGAGGTAACCAATACGAAGTTTAAAGATACGGGTGTAGACGTATTTGCATGATAACACCGATTGTCTTTTATGCGTTTCTATGTTTGTCGTCATCTATTTTTAGGACTTTTATTTGTGATGAATAATCAATTGTTAACCTTTCTTCATCAATTCGTAATGTCACCAAGTCGTGATTTTCGTGACCATTTCCAGCCTCCTAGCTTGTAAAAGGTCATGGTGTAGAAATATGCACATCAGCAAATTTCTTGACTTATGCGATATGATTAAGCCTTTTTTTTTTTAAGTAAATAAAAATTTGGTGGATTCATATGTTCAACATATGTGACTCTATCTTTTAAAAAAATAAAAACATATGTGACTAGTACTCTACCTGACTTAGTCAAAGACGTACCCATAAGTAGGGATGGGCATGGACCCAGGACCCGACTCAGATCCGCCGGACCCGACCCGCTTGGGTCGGATTTAGGTCCAAAAATTGGGACCCGACGGGTCCAGACCCGACCCAGATCCATGCACAAAGATGACGGGTCGGATTTGGGTCCAACAATTGAGACCCGGACCCGACCC
>JBBYHQ010169910.1:0-25703 GCA_038382645.1 Spergularia azorica
AGGAGAGAGAAAAAATAGTTTTTTTAAACAAAACTTGTCAAAACGACGTAGTTTTGTGTCGTGTCGGGTGTCTGGTTAGTGTCTGGTTCGTGTCCAATTAAAAAAAACCGTGTCTGTGTCCTAAAATTAAATAAAAAACAGGACACGGTTTTTGGGCGTGTCTGACACGTGTCATATCATGTTCGACACGGTGTCGGACACAGACACGGCACTGGACAGGCGTGTCCGTGCTTCCTAGATCATGATTCATAAAGCGGTGAAAAAACGGAAATATGACGGTTGGCAAACAGGTCAGGTGGGTCGAAGTGGGTGGAGAAATCTCAAAATACAAATTCCATTTTCATTTTTATTTTTTATTTTGACCATTTAATTCTTTTTAATTTTACCACTAACATTTCCAATTAAAAAAAAGAAAAAAAAAAAACAAATAAATAAATTACTCTAATTTTCTCCATATTATTTTCTCATCTCATTCTTTCTGTAATTTCTTACCTTCCTTCAAATTCTCTCCTCACGGTTTCTGTGCACATAATATCATTTCATTTCATTACCTTCACCAAATTCCCTCGATCCACATTCCAATCTTCATCTGCACTTTTCTTCCCCAATTTTTCTAGGGTTTCCGTACCCCCAATTTAAATCCACATTTTTCCAGAACCAACCGCCAAAATTCAACATCAATTTTCCAGCGTTGATTCCGGTAGCAGAAAAGCAGGAAGCGTAAAGGAGGTGTTATCGATGAATGGGGGATGAGGAGGAAAAGGAGGAGAAAGAGAAGGAGAGGGAATGGAAGGGAGATCGGACGGTGTACAGCAGCAGCAAGTTAGGTTCGACAAGATTCCGGCAATCGAACGGACTAGATTAAAAGTTTGGTTTTTTAGGGTTTGTTCTAGCATTTTATTATGGACTTGTGTAGTTCAGCTTGTCGCTGTCGGTGAACTTTGGCGTCCCAGGTTTATCGCCGGCATTTCGCATCGTTTGTCGCATGTTTCCCCCGTTCTCGCCGCCGATGTTCACCCACCGCCGCCACCACCGCCACCGCCACCGCTTCTTCCGGCAAGTGAGTTGATATTATTGCTATTATTATTATTATTGTTATTATTATTATTATATTAATTAAAGTGTGTACTAGAATCTAAGAAAAGGTTGAGTCTTTGATGAGACGGTGAAACTGGGGGGACCACCCGGTTCAGGTATTATATTTTGGTTTGCGCCATCCGGTTTAGTCTGGGTTCGGTTTCGGAGAAAAGCGGGTTTTGTGTTGAGTATGGGTATAGTGAGTGAGTGTGATATGAATGTGATAAGTTTGGCTTCTTGATTACGCCTGCATGATCATTTATGGAGTTCTTATCAGTTCATGTGATGTTCGGGTTTGGTTGGATTCTATATTTGTACCCAGTAGTAATGGTAAAACTCGATTTTTAAGGTTGCATGGGTTGTTTGAGGTTTAGTCTTTTAGTGTAGTTCAATTTTAGTATCTTGGATGCAGCCAGGAGTGATCAAAATGGAAAATGTAGGCTTCAATCGATATGCTTTTTTGCGTAGTTGTGGATTTGCGCGTAAGAGTGAGCTTTTAGTTTGTAGTTGAAGTTGGATTTAGCTTGGCTTGGATAGTTTTGTATTTTTGATGGTAAAGATTGAATCTTTAGGTAGCTTGGGTTTCTAATTTCTAGACTTTGTTCATTGCTAATGGAGCTAAAGATCGGATGTGCGTTTTACTTGGGGATATAAGTGTCTTAACTCCTTGTGGATTTTTAGTTTTTTCGAGGTGTTGCTGAGGGCGGTCCGTTTTCTTTGGGGGGATTGGAGGAGGGAATGTAATGCTTATGGTGTTTAGTGTAATATGTGGGTTCCTTACTGGGATGCAGACTCATGTGTTTACACATATCTAATTGAGACGAAGTGATTATATTAATCTCGCGGTGGTGTGTGGCTTAATATGTATGTGAGAAAGATCCGTAGTGTTTGTATATAACGGTATTTTGAATTCTTAATGTTTTTAAGGTCAACAGGATTTTGCTTTGGGCTGAGTTATGAAACTGCATATCCCAGAACTTGCACAGAAATTGCTAGTGTTGGATATTTTGACTGTTATTTTGTGGATCCAGTGGACAATTAGAGTAACAAAATTCAGAGTGTGGCGTGTTTTTGGTGTCTGGGTTTCTGTCAAATTGGTGGTAAGGACTTGAATTAATTATTTGACATGTAAGTTGGAGCAAGGAGAGCGAAAACTTGGGTTATCTTTTCATTTCTCCATGTTCCGATGTGAAGTTCTGCCGTGATGACGGGTAATCATAATACTTGTCAACTACTCTGGAGGAAGGCATGTCGACAATGACGACCATGAACTTCAAAACCACTTGTTCTGAACCTTTTAGCTTATAGCTTTAAGTAAGAAAACAAAGCTATAAACAGTAGACTACGTAAGGGCAAGGGTGGGAGTTAAATTTCTATTGGTGGGACACTGATTAGTCCCTTGTCTTTAGCAATTTTTCTGAAAATACGTCGTCGGTCTCCTTAAAGGTTATATAAAGGGACTAACCTTCATTAAAGGTTATACTGTAGACAGTTTTGAGTTTTACAGCTGAGGTATTGACTGTATTCTATAAATAATGAAATTTCTGGCATACTGAAAGCTAGTTTTGTATCCGTAAAGGGGATAAGCTAGTTTTGATGTATGTCAAAAGGTAAGTAGGTTGGCTGTTGTGGTGATGTGAAGAAGTTTGAAAGGCTTGACCAACTGGCAAATGATTTCTACTGCAGGAAACTACACAAGTAGGGGCTTCCTGAGAGTAACATGCAATGGGGGATTGAATCAAATGCGTGCTGCGGTTGGTCTCGTGTTCAGTCTTCTGTAATTAGTCTGCATAGCTATGTATTGGGAATTTACATTATTTTGCATTCCAGATATGCGACATGGTGACGGTAGCAAGGTTCTTAAACCTCACTTTGATTGTCCCGGAGCTTGACAAGTCATCGTTCTGGGCAGATACAAGGTATTTTTATTTCTTAGGGTCTGATTACATAGTATATGTTTGTTTTTGGTTTATAGATTTTGTTTGTATAGATGTCTAGCCTCATAGTGATTTTTTCTGCAGCGACTTCGATGACATCTTTGATGTGAAACATTTTATTGATTCCTTGAGGGATGAAGTTCGAATAGTCAAGAGGTTACCAAAAAGGTTTAACAGGAAGTATGGATCTCAAGAGCTGGTTATGCAACCAATCAGTTGGTCCACTGAGAAATACTATTTTGAGCAGGTTAGTGTACAAGTTTGGACCAGGGCATGAATGAAATTGCTGATCAAGTTCTGTAGATATGTATGAGAGTGGAGAAGTTGTGTCTTCTTTACATTTCTCATGCCTGTATGAGTGCCAACCAAACTATCGCCTAAAATGATTTCCTAAATTAGAATAGATGACTCTGACTTCTGAATTAAGGATGTGAATTGGAAAATTTGGAATCAAGCGAAGTTCCCTACTTCCCTTTACTGGTTTTGCTTCACTCTAGACATCATAGCATTGGGAATTGCTTATGAGGCAAAAAATTATGGCATTTGGGACTCTTAGGACTTAAGAGCTGCCAAAGTGTTAGGATTTTCACTATGACAGTGGTTTGAAGAAGGGTTTTGCAGCTGGGAGATGATTGTATTGTGCGTTTTTTTTCTGGGGGACTGCTTGCTCTGCTCTGTGTCTACACATCCTATGTCACATTTTAATATAGTTATATTCTTATGAAAAAAAAATCTTCCCTTTTCCTTGAATTTCTACATCTTGCAAAATTTGTGTATTTCATTACCTATTCCCTCCTTGGTAAGTGGATCTTCTCATGGGAATTGACTCCCCTTATGCACAACTAATGTGTTTTTGAAAGTTCTCATCAATCTAACAAAGGAACTTACGCTCGTAATCCTTAAGTTCATGGATATTCTACACTCACATGAACCAAATAAGCACTTAGGTAATGCCTTCCTTGTTGTGTGTCGGTGTCAATATAATCAGGAAACCTACAAAGCTAAGTGTCACTTGGTACATATGGTGCTGGTAGATGATGCTGAAGCTTGGTTGGTTAGGCCTGTAGGATATTTTGAAATGGGATTTTTTAAACACACTTTTGATGAACTATTAGCCAGAACTAGGACCCTGTTTTGCATCTCATGGAAATCTAGGAGTGTTCCAGTGTTAACACTTGGCACTTTTGCCTAGAAAATGAATCATCACTGATATCTTAGTTACTTCTTGCACAATAGATTCATCTCTGAATATATTTTTTTTGTTACAATTAATCTCTTTAATTGTGTATCCATGTTACCTATTTTTTAAGATGGCAGTTCGTTATTGGGTTGAATTTTGACGAGACTCATTTGCTTTCAGTGGAGACTTTAAAATGCTTGGCTATGTTGCTCTTTTGAATGTTCAATATATGAATGTTCAATATATTTCTCTCTTTGATTGATCCTTTCTGGCCTTGCGGGTATTATGCAGGTTTTGCCACTATTCGACAAGCATAAGGTCGTACATTTTAATAAAACGGATGCTCGTTTGGCAAACAATGGACTCCCTCTTGACTTTCAGAGACTCAGATGCCGCGTGAATTTTGAGGCCCTAAAATTCACTCCCAAGATTGAGGCTCTGGGACTTAAATTGATTCGTGTACTTCAAGCTAAAGGGCCTTTTATTGCTTTGCATCTAAGATATGAGATGGACATGCTGGCTTTCTCTGGTTGTAACCATGGGTGCACTGAGGAGGAAGCTGAAGAGCTTAAGCGCATGAGGTTGGTATTGTTTAAATATTATGCTTTATTTATCACATATTCAGGGATTTTTTAAGTATGCTTGGCTCTAGTCCTATATCTTCAGTTTAGAATAACAGGATTAGATAAACTCTGTTAAAAAGATGTATTTTGTTTACCTAGGGGCTAGGAGTACTGTATAGTATAGCATTGTTATGGACTTCATGGTTTGTTATGCTGAAAACACCTTTTGACCCAACAGCAGGGAAGTTCCTGGACTGCTCTTTCAAATATAAGATATGAAATAAAGAAAACTAAGATGTGAGGAAAGCCAAGAGATGTAAATGACCTACATTTTCTTACTTGACAGCAGCTGAGACGTTTTATATCTTTGAAAGTTATAATTAGGCATATTGAAAGATAAGTGTATGCTGTCTTTTGACTTAGTCTCCACTTATTGCTTTGATTTGTATCATACAAATTAGAATTACCAATTACTTCCTCCGGTCCAGATTAAACTTCCCGCTCCCTTTTGCGCACTTCGAAAGGAAAATTAATAAGTAATTGTTAATGATTCAATTAGCAAAAAAAATTTAAAACTAATTATCACCAACATCTTCATCTTGCCTCCCTAATTATTCACTCGACAAAAAACTTGATAGTTTGGGAATGGGGAAGACAAAGTCGAGACCCTAAAAAAGAGGATGGGAAGTTTAATCTGGACCGGAGGGAGTATACACCTTCGCTTACAAAAATGATTTACGAGTGGTGGTTCTAAACCAACCGACATTTGTTCATTTTTTTGGGGGGGTGGGGTTCATCTGGCTTTGTTGTGCGGTAGTTTTCATACCTTCAACACGCTCCTCTTGAATAGGTGTATAATATAAGTTTGTGCGCTTTTTAGTTTTAGTTGAAGAGCAAGTTCTGTGTCCAATTGCCTTTTTTCTTTTTTGGAGCAACATATTAACTTTAACAGTAACTGCTTCTTTTCTGTCTTTAGGTATGCATATCCCTGGTGGAGGGACAAAGAGATAAAATCTGAAGAGAAGCGATCTCAGGGTTTATGTCCTCTAACGCCGGAGGAGACAGCTTTAATTCTACGGGCACTGGGTTTTGATAACAGTACCCAGATATATATTGCCTCGGGAGAAATTTATGGTAGCGATAGAAGACTTTCAGCTCTACGGGCTGCATTTCCTTATACGGTGAGTGTTAATCAATAGTTGTTTCTTCCTTCAATGCTTTCAACCTGAAGTTTTTTTGCTCGCTTCCTTGATTTTGTTGAATGATTCTTCAGTGCTACTTATGGCTTAAACTCTCCTGGTACACTGATGTACATAACATGTACGAAAATCTCTGGCTTGCGTAGTTGCGTGTCTGATTTGTGCAACTTGTATACCCATGTCACCCAATAAAGCCATTTTGAATGGTTAATTTTTGTGATTGGAATATTGGATTTTATGTGATTACATATATAATGCTTGCTTCTGTGCTGTGAAGAGGGTTAACTCCTTACAATCTTTCATTGGGTTTAAGATGTGTGTTTGTATACGGCATAATAGAAATATCAGTAACAGTTTTAAGTCATGAAGTAATGGGATGTGTGTTGTTTTAAGGTTAAGGAATTATTTGGGAAGGAGATGCAACACATTGAATGATGATATCCCTTTGTTTTGTTCTGCATCTTACAAAAGTTTATACATTTCTTGACTTAAAATTGCCTATGATTACATCCAAAATGGATAGTCTGATGAATATGTTAGACTTCATACTTCAGAGGAGCTACTCTTGTATTGGCCGTCTTAGCCAAATTGTTCTTTATGGTTCTTGAGTTGTAAAGGCTGTTCGTAATTAGTAATTGTGATTGCAGATGAAAAAGGATATGCTGCTCGATCCTGATGATTTACGGCAGTTTCGAAATCATTCTTCTCAAATGGCTGCCTTAGACTTTATGGTTTCTGTCGCAAGTAATGTTTTTGTTCCCACTTACGATGGAAACATGGCAAGACTAGTTGAAGGTCACCGCAGGTAAACATTTTGACTGACAGGACTAGATTCCTGTCTTTTCTGCTCTCTTTTTTTTTCTCTTTGTGTGTGTGTGGGGGGGGGGGTGAAGAGCAGAAATTCTATTGTGTCTGCCATACTACCCTTTTATCAGACATAAGTGTGGAATAAGGAGTTCTTGAATTCTGTTCGTGCCTTCGGTATTTATGTTAACTTGACTGATGTTGCCAGGTATCTTGATTTTAAGACTACCATTGTATTGGATCGGAAGAGGCTGGTTGAACTGGTAGATTTACACCAGAATGGGACAATTCCGTGGGATAGTTTTGCTGTTGCTGTTAAGGAGGCTCATGTAAACAGATCCGGGCTACCAATTCTCAGGAAAGTTATCCCAGACAAGCCAAAGGAGGAAGATTATTTTTATGCTAATCCCCAGGAGTGCCTGTGCCGACATTCTAATTGCAGCGACTTGCAAATTGCGAGTAACACCAGCGTAGTGCATTGAGCTACACAATTTTACATCTGAGTTATGTAGCTTGGTCACTACTCTGAGCTAATTCTTTGAAAGTGGTGGGTTGGAAGTGATATTGGGTATGGCTAATTCATTCAAAGCATACTGTGGATGTCCGGAATAGCAGAACGTCTGCAAGCCTCTGAATAGTGAATGCTGATGCAACCATCTCCTGCGTGTTCTTGAAACTGGCGGAGGAGAAGGAAAAATATTTCTCTTTGCACACCAATCTTCATGCATTATGCTGACGTAAGTCTTTGCTTGAAGAAGAGTTGGTATCTCGTCATATCAGGAACGTGGAGATCGACCAGCAGCATATACCTGGGTTTGATACTGTCGACCCGACTTTTACCCATCCTCGGCTGTAATGACTGGTGAGTGATGGATGACAAATTGACAAGTAATTGCCCTCGAGAATGTAGCTATATAGGTAGGTATAAATCTAATCTATACTGCAAAAGCAGATGGATTCTCTTTTGTTATTCTATTTCTTTGTAAGTTTTAGCAGATCTGGGTTCCACATTAACTCTGTAAATTGCAAGTCAATTTCCACTTGAATCACACTCCTATACTATATGTTTCTTGATTTCTTAATTGTAATTGTTTTAGTTACTGTCTAAATATAGTACATATAAGATTTACTTTGATCATCGACGAGACGAGCATCGGATGAACTTGATGATCTTTTTTAACTCCCAAGTTCAACCAGGCTAGTGTTTCAAGGTGTTGTATAACCTAGACAAAGGGAAATTGTTCAATTTGAATTTCAAGTGGTACTTTAGACAAATTCTCGTGGAAGTCGGTCTAATAGTACGTACGGAGTATGTATTTGTTTTCAAGATAAACTCGTATTATTACTAGCCTTCAAGGTTTTTGTTTTTTTTTTAAGTAAAGAATTGTGACAGGTTTTGTTTTGGAGAAGTTCAGGAGTACCGAAATTCCTGCTCCCGGGACTCGGGAGTATCTAGCAATTTTACTGGTAAAGATAGAAGTGTGGCGTAAACAATACTATTATTAATTAATTAATTAATCAGAGTATGCTTCAGACATATGGGCAATTATCAATTAATTAATTTCTACAAAGTTCAATCTGATTCGGGTATACGTGACAAAATTTACACAGAACACCGAATCATTATAGGACTAAGACTTTGTCGTCTCGTTATTTTATTGTTGATGATATTGCTGTTGTATTACTACTGTCCGAACACTATAGTGATTTATGCGCTATTCTGCAATTCCTCCCCCGAGTCATAGTGGAATTTGCAGCTTCCAAATTCCTAATTCATGTAGTAATGCAATTTGTAGCAGAGGTCATTGAACAAAACTATAAATAGTGGATGAATTCCACACAAAATTTCATCAAACTCACCTTCAATAATCTCACATCATCATAATATTAGCATAATCAGTCAGCAGTTCATCATGGCGTTTCATGGTCGTCGTGCCAATGTCCGTGTCCTCTTGTTGATCTCTATGTTCGCGGTCTCCAATGCTTTACGGCTGTTTCCTCCAGACTCCGCCCCTGCGCCCGCCCCCACAGCCACGCCCACCATCATCATCGACGAGAATGGCGATCAAAAACTATCTGTCGACCATTCGATCGAATATCTATTCCAGTTTGGAGACTCTATAAGCGACACGGGAAACCTTGTTATTGAAAACCCGGTTATAGGCCGTCCTTACCACAACTTCCCCTACGGCGAAAGCATCCACAGGGCCACCGGTCGTTGCTCTGACGGTCTTCTAATGATAGATCGATTTGCAACCTTCTTCCACAAGGATTACCTAAACCCTTACCTCGACAAGGGAGCTGATTTTTCCCAAGGTGTCAACTTTGCTGTTGCTGGATCGACTGCGTTAGACACTGATGTCCTACAGAGTAAGGGTATCCTGTCACCTGTGACTCCTAGCTCATTGAGTGTTCAGCTAGATTGGTTCCTCGACCACCTCCAAAGCATGTGTGACACCGAGGATGAGTGTCGCGAAAAGGTTAAAAAATCCCTTGTTTTGATCGAGACGGGTGGCAACGACTACAACTATGCATTGCTGCAGAACAAGACCGTGTCTCAAGTTCGACCCATGGTTCCTGAGGTGGTTCGAGCCATCACAAAAGCGGTCCACCAAGTTGTTTCTCTTGGTGCAACCAAGGTCTATATCCCCGGAAATTTCCCAATTGGGTGCTTGCCGATATACAAATCTACCTTTGGAGATTTCGACTCATTGGATGAGCTGGATTGTTTAGCTGGATTGAATGGTTTCGCAAGGTACCACAACGAGTATCTTCAACGTGCCATTGGACAGCTTCAACAACAATACCCCGAAGTAGCTATCGTCTATGGTGATTATTATTCGGCATTGAGTTCGATTATTGAGAATGCGGGTAGACTTGGGTTCGATCCAAGTGCATTCGGAGCGTGTTGTGGGTACGGTGGTGGTGAGTATAATTTCGATCTTGCACATCTTTGTGGTAGCCCTGATGCTGAGGTTTGCGTCGGTCCGAATCAATCTATTAGTTGGGATGGCATTCATATGACCCAACATGCTTATAAGCTCATGTCTCAACCTTTGCTCCGGAAGCTTTATCAAGAGTTGAACAAGTTCGAAGTGATCAGCTCTCAAGTCTGAACCAAAAATAAATAAAAACATTTAAGAGTCTTAGTTTATGTTTATTGTTGTCCTAGATTATTAATTAGGAAAGTTATGTTTAGTACTTATCATTCATTAAAAAAAAAAAAAAAAATTAAAAAATTAAAAAAAAAATCCAGGGGTTTCAAAGAGTCCTAGTTTACTGCTGTTTTAGGTTATGTTTAGTATTTCAGTATTTGTTATTCATATATTTATTTTAGGAATAAAGTAGCAAGATTGTAATTGTTCTTTTAAAGGTAATAATAATATCAAGTTTTAATATGTCGCATTCTAGTTTTGCAAGTTTAAACAGTGACTTAGCTTTTTTTCGATTGCAATTACTGATATACGATATACAAGTAGTTCCCAACATAGCAAGTCGAAACAGGAAAATCTCAATGAATCGAGTAGTATTAGAATCTATAGAAACAAACAGTACCTGTACAGGTAATTGGAATCAATAAAAGTCAGTTTCTGATCGCTTCTTGTTACAACTTGCCAATTGTGTTGTTTTGGAAGATCAGGAGCAATTGGTAAAGGCAGCCAGCAGGTCTGCAGGTGTTCTGTTTTATGATTGCCCCTGAACTGTTTTCGTTGTCGTTTTATCTCCTGGCCATGGCTTCCAACAACTTGAAATCAATTATCAGTATCATGTGTTCACTATCAGAAGATTTTTCAGGAACCATACAATGATGTTTAACATTGCAAACGCCAAACCTGCTTTCGCAAGTAATAATCATAATACTGTGTAGCACTTTTACATTAGAGCTCAGTGATGCTCTTTACAGTGGTTTATTGCTTCAAATTCATGTTACTGATTGTGTCTTACAAGCACAAGAAGGAGATATGTTGCCGTGCTGTTCTGCAATTCTGTGAAGCAGCGGCTGAAAATTGCTGTGGTTTACAATCTCGATATACAGAACTCAGCCAAGTTACCTTAGGGTGTCTTGTGAAAATCAATTTGGCTCGCTTTCTTCAGAAACTGAGAAATCTTCTTCCTTAATTTCCATCTGTAGCTGCAAACTGCACATTAACTAGTTCTGCTGTTCTGTTATACCTCACCAATCCAGGGAAGCTTCTCTCCTTGCGCTCCATTCAAACCCAAATCCTTGAGTCTCCTCTCTTGGTAATATTCATAGGCAAACAACTCCGTCTCTCTTTCTTTAAAAAGGTCATCAATTTGCTGTAACACTTTCTTCTCTCCTAATCTGATCCCTACAGCAATTTTACGCCTTGCATCTAAATTACTGTCTGCCAACAGCTTCTCATCCTGTCAAGCACAACCACCCTGACTTAGTACATTGTCAAAGGGGTAGATAATAGCTGAAAAGCACGAGCAAAAAAATGGACAAGTCGACATTACCTCTTCAATGGTAGTGCTATAGCCAGAAAGAGCGGCTTTGCAAGCACCGCGGATCACCTGACATATGAGCTCTTCATTGTCAGGGCTGAAAGGGAGTTCAAGATGCCCCCACACAGTGTTGATGAATATAGATTCTAAGATAAAGGCATCGGATCCTCCAAGCGCTAGCAGCCTCAGATATGGAAGCATCTTTGCCGGAAGAGGCTGGTCTAGAACAATGTCAAAATATGCAGTTTCCCCTAAACCATTGGTCTCTGCTATGTCTAGCTTGTCTCCGAAAAATGGGTCTGATTCCGGTATCTCCAGTGTCAGAGTGTATGCATTTCGTTCTGACCTTGATTCTATGAACCCATAGTCTAAGGCCAGTTCTGCATTGCTTTTCCTCAAATCATACTGGATCAGAACCTGCATCCGATTTTTTCAAGTTAAAATGACTATACGAGTAACAGATGAATTGATGAGACGGTTCTTAATGTAATGATCACAAAGCTACCTGCTCACCAGCCTTCACTGGTACGGGATTCCTCAAGGAAAATAAGAGTTCCCTAGAGAAAAGACCAGCTCCTTTAACTTCAAATGCATAGTCTTCTTTTGTAATGCTCTGACTGTGATTAATCTGATGCATCCATTGTGTCATGTTAGCTCAGAGCCTCAGACATAGCTTTCTTAAATAAGCAACTAGAGGAGCCAAGGAGGCGGAATTTTTTACCAAGTCTGCTAACGGGATCAGAACAAGGCTTTGGCCCTGAAGACGAGTAAATGCTCTTGATCTGAGCATTCCAAATGCCCAAAAGAAGTCATCAATGGTTACATCGAAAGGGAAAAGTCTCTTGTTGGCCAGGATTACATCATTTTTCAAATTTGCAAATTCGTTTGCTACTAAGTCCCTTACACCTAGTGTTGTATTCAGCAGCTGGCTACCTGCAAGCAAGATGTGCCCGCAAAATGAGGGCTGGCATACGCATACTACTAATTTCCCGTAAAACCTTGAAAAACATACATGATTTCCTCCCCTCCCCCCTATTTGTGCTCCTTGGTCACTGTTAGATAACCAACTGAGCCAAAAGTCTAGACTAATGGTTAAGGCACCCACAATGGTTTTATACTTCAACACGAAATGATAACACATCAGTTTCCCCGAGACTGAGTACAGTATAAGAATAGAAACAACCTTTAAGGCCGCCTTTGCTACCTATACTATTTAGACTCTACCGTTTCTCAAGGGTCTGATTGATCCAACAGTTAGTTTTCCAAAATAAACTTGAGTGCACAAACTCATGTTTTACTTCAGACTCCATTTGATCACAGATTCACAATCATCTGCGTGCGAGTCTTGGGCATATCCACTATCAATTGGCTCAAATTACCATACATCAAATAATTAATAGAAAGTTAGAAACTATACTACATGTACTCTAGATAAATATACATGCTGAGTTATCAGGACTTATCACCCTTGCGGAACTTGACATGAATAAAATGACCCGGTCCTCATTTTTCGACCTCAACAATATACAAGATGAACTTAAGGTAAAACTGCTAACAAAAAGAAAAGAAGATGAACTAACCTTGAAGCTCAGACAGCTCCTCTTCTGACCTGCTCTGCAGAGCAACAACCAAATCTTCATTTAGCAAATTCCCTTTATACCCCCAAACATTGCCCATTATTCATTAACAGCCCACGATGCAATACGTCTACAATTCTACATGGTAGACACCAGACACATGCAAATGTACATAAGTTTACATTATGGCTCATTTGTAACCAAATTTCTATATTTTCAACTTAGGGGTAAGACTACTTGCGTTACCCCCACCTTATGGCGAGAGCTTTTGAGACACCACGTTATGAAGTTATGTTACTCAGACTCGACTAAATGTTCAAGTCATAATGTCGAATTCAGCTACAATGAAAATAACAAAAATTTCTAATTTTTGACATAAAATGAAATACTAGTACTATCACTATCATATTCGAATGTCGAGTGTCCAACACGAATAGTCAACAAGAAAAAAAAAGAAGACAATGAACAACTTAAACAAAAATAAAAAAAAACAATACTAAAACAAATCAAGCAATAAAAACATACCAATAAATAGTTGAATTAGTAACTTCAGGCAAAATATCAATGTAAGGTTTCCAAGAAGAGTCATCAGCAAGCTTCTTTTCTCTAATCAAGAACAGAGCAACAGAAACCCAAGGCTTAAGCCCATTACAAACCCGCCCAATATCAGAACTTGCAACAGTATCCGGGTTGATCCAATACTTCTTAGGCACCTCCAATACGACATCGTTTCTTGAAATATCTTTCTGAGCAACAAGTCCTAAGCCTTCTGAAACAATCCCAGGTTTTACAGGGCACTTTGGGGAGACTATCCCTTTTTCTGTAAGCCAACCCCAGAACTTTTGGACTTGTGGAGGTGGGTCCACTGTCTCCTGTGGCCTGAAACATTTGACAGAGATTGTTTTTCTGGGATTATAAGTTGGGATTTTGAAGGTGTTTTTTGGGTTTAATGTTGAGGTTGAAGATGGTTTGAGAGTGAGCAAAGTTGCCATTTTTATCAGTGGTGGATAAATGTGTGTGGGCATATGTTGATGAGATAAGCTGATTGTATATGACAAGAAGTTTTTACAACAAAAAAAAGGAAACGAGTAAATGTATATGAGGGGTAAGATGGTATTTTCACCACTTTTAATGACTCGAATCTTCTTTTCTCACTCAAATGCACACTCACGAGTCACGGGTGACAGATTACTACTCGTAAAATAGCATGTCAATTCAAAATACATCAAAACAAAACCACTCACAAATGATAATATCAACTCAAACTATGAAGTCCAAAGGTGGTTATTTTTAGATGATACTGCAAATGTGGGTAATTTTTGTCAAATTTGCCTCTTTTTTTTTTTGACAAGTTCTTGGGTTTACGGTTGCGTTGTACTTGTACATACTTTATTGTTTAAGCAAACAACGTTAGCCGGTATTTAGTTTAGGGATTTTTCTTAATCTAACATTAGTCGTTTTCATTTGGTTTAAAATATGTAATAATAAAGACAACCAAATGAAATAGAAGGAGCTATGTATATTCAAAATCGAATTCGTGAAATTTCTTTCCGATGGAAAAAATTCAAATTATGTGCCATTTCTATGTGAATCTGATCATTCAAATTATGTCAATCGATTTATATATGTGTACCATCCCAAAAATATCCCATTAGATTTAAAGATCCTCAAACAAAATCAATTAAGTGATAGCTTCACTAAGGAAAATAATCTGTGACATATATAAATCATTAAGGCAAAGCAAATTATACATAGTTTTTAGCTAGTTATCCAAAAATACAAAGATCATTCTTGAGAAAATAATGTTTTTGAGACAAAAAAATATTTGATTATATATATGGCTTCTTCACTATGGTAAATATAATAATTAGACCTTTTTAGCCACTAAGTTAAATTAATTAACAAAGCACATGCCGGTTAATTATTAGTATATAGAGAGAGAGTATTTGGCCTCATTTTCTAAGCAATTGGCTGATATTGTACATTACGGAGTATTATTATTTATTATTATTATTATTATTACGAGATTTCCATTGTTTTGAAGTAAAAGAGAAGAAAAGAACAATGAACAACACTTCAGTTATTGTGATATCCGTGGTTTTTACTGTGGTACTTATTATTTGCTGTTTGATCGCTTTCTGCACGGGGAAACAGTACTACTCACCAGACGACAAGGGAAAATCACCAGTAGCTCAGCATCCCAGAGCGTGAAGCCGCATTAGGATATGATAACTAATAATCGGATGTGTAAGGAATCAATGTTGGTTTAGTGGTTAAGAAGCTAACTTGCATGGGGGTTGTCCCGAGTTCAAATCCTCATACTTCTGCACCCCCGCTGAATTAGCTGCTCCTATGTACCAAAATAAATAAATAAAAATTAATAACTAATCGGATGGGTGAATAAATTACTATAGTGTTTAATTAATTTAATTAAACACCTATCTACTAATATGTTTAGTATCATAAGTTAGCGAAAACTCTATTCTAATTGGCTATATAATTTATTTATTTTTGAAATTTTGATAAATCGATCGATTAGTGTGTACACCCTGCTCAACACAAGGGTATATAGGACACGGCTTCCGATCAAACTAGCTACTATTTCAGCTAGTTTTACCAAATATAGCCATAATCTTATTTATGGTTGCTTAGGATATCTCGATATGATATTTTTTTCTTATTTTAGTACTGATTCAAATTTAGCATACCACATGATCACAATCATAACGAACGATTATGTGAAATATGTTTGGAAAATGTGATGTCAAAAGTTGACTTTACCCAAAATCTACACTGTCCTCTGATATTCAAGTTGATTTCAGCTAAAGGAAGTCCCCTCTAATTACAATAAAGTTCACTTAATTAAGATGGCAAAGACGGCTGCTAGAATAGTGTGTTGCGTCACTGTGAAGGAGATAAATCTTAGATCATTCTATTAAGTAGAGGAAGCTAAGCAGTGCCTCTTCAGGAGTATAACCTAGCAATTCAAACCTAAGATCCTTTTTAAGATCAATATTGTCTATATAACACAATCATCATTTGCGTTCTCTTATGACGTGTATTTTTGGATTCGTCACTATTTTTTGTTGAACTTAATTATTACGGAGTATGACCGAGAGTTTATCATCGACTTTAAAAAACCAACTCAACTAAAGTTTAGAGTAATGGTTGAGACCCAATAATTTTTTTTTTTTTGATAAGTAGACCCAATAATTGATTATATCTTAACATCAATGTTTGCCCTAATTTATTGGTGCAGTGAAAGAAGAAGCTATTGAACACTGAGTGATAGATTATCCCTTCCATAATTCCATATTACTACAAGTTTATATCAAAACCATAGTTGACTCTACGACCCGTCCAAGCACCTCAAACTCAGCCGCTGCTACGGCCACAGTCGCTACCTCCCATGTCTCGCAGCTCCGATCGATGTAGTCGGTCACTACGTGCAACTATAATCTTGTATGAGTTCTTTAGACGGAACCATTGATGCTGTTAAATGGGTTTACTGTTGCAATGTACTTAATACATTGTTTAAGCAAACAACGTTATTAGCCGGTATTTAGTTCGTCTCATAACTCTAATTTTAGATGTTTACATTTTGTTTGAATATGTGAAAAGAATCAAAGACAACCTAATGAAATGGAAGGGGTATGCGTTTTAATTTCATGATCAAATTCGTGAGATTTCTTTCTAGCAATTAGTATTCCTATCTTCAATGAATTTCGTTCTTTATTTCATTGTGTTCTCTGGTATCATACATTATTTTGCCTAAGCCAAGAAGTTGACAACATCCAGCATTATATTACCTTTCCCCGAAAATATATGTTGTCAAGGTTAAAGTAAGTGCAACTCACATATATATAATTAACCGCAATCCATTTATTATACGCGAAATCGAAAGAAAAGTGCAAATAATTTTCGGAATAAAACAAATGGAAAGGAAATTCTGTGACATAAACCACTAAGGCAAAATAACACATTAGATAGCAAATTACATTGACATTAGGTTTAGAGAACCTTAAATAAAATCTACTGTATTAACTAAGTAGTAGTTTTACTAAGGAAGAGATACTGTGACAAATCATTATGGCAAAGTAAATATACATATGGTTTTTACTTTTTACGCATGCCCAAAAATACAAAGATCGTTCTTGCAAAAAAAATATAGTCTTTGAGAAATATGGTAAAAAAAAAAGTTACGGAGTATTTTTTTTATAAGGCCACTAGGGTAATTATAACAAAGCACATATGAGTGATATAGTATATATAGAGGATTAATTTGGCCTCGTTTTCTAATCAATTGACTTATAATTTGTGCATTTTTTCTATATTTGTATTCAATAAGTAGAAAAAAAAAAAAAAAAAACAATGGAGACAGGTGCAATTGTTGGGTTATCAATAGCTGGATTTGTGGTGTTTTTACTGATATGTTGGTTGATGTACTGTTGCAAACAGGAATACTACACTTCACCAGAGAAGAAGCAAGAAACTCAACTAGCCAAGCGGTAGGATCCGATAACTAATCGGATATTCGGATGGGTCATCTTAATACTCATATTACTATAATCGTGTTTAACTTATTAAACACCTACTAAAATGTTTAGTATGATATACGTAGCTCTAATTATTACTGGACGTTAAGAATTGAATTTTTTTTTTTTTTTTGAGGAATTGAATTATAATGATTCTTAATGATACCATCAAATTACTTCTAATTCTAAAGAGATTGAATTATTTTTGTTTTTGTTATGCGTATTTTGTATTTCTGTAGCACGGAGGATACTAGTACATGAATACAAAATTGCAATTTTTAAGTGTTTAATTTTTTTTTTATGGTTGCTCGGGATATCTCGATATGAGTATCATTTTAGCACTAATTCTAATTTAGCATCCACAAGGCCACAACCATAAATTAAAGTACGTCATGTTATTACTTACGAGTAGAATGCAACGACGTACAACTTTACATGTCACACTATGATGCATTTTATTGAAACGGGACCCAAAGCAATAAATAAAATAAAATAAAATAGTGGAGTTGATTTGTGCAACATAAATAATTACTACTCCTTTCCGATCAATGACACTTCTTTTATTTTCTTACATTGTTTACTCCCTACGTTTTATTAGGTTTATTACGTTTCGTTTGAAATACTATCTTGACTTGTACACTAGCTAAATGCTTTGCGGCATACCCTGGAGGCGGTACGGAGGTACCACAAGTCGCTGGCGCAGCGGGGAAACTGCTGGAAAGAAAGCCCCGGCCTGGTATTTTGCCCGCCTGAAGTAAAACTTTTGGTTTGCTACAAGCTAGGCTCGGGCCGGAGATATTCGTGTTACTTCGTCTGGTACCCGGCCTCTAAGTTCGTTTTAGACTGAAGGACTCATAATACGCCCAGCTATGAAGAAAAAGAAGACCTCCCCCTACAATTCACCTACAATCAAAGAACTTTTTGTGTGCCATTTTCACCCTTCCTCACTTCACTCTAGTGCAGCTAGTTTCAACATTAGGTTACAACAAGCATCCTCATCATATATGTACAAGAATCCCAAAAAAGGTGTTGAACCAATAAACAAAAAAGTGTTGAAATGCTGGTGAAGCTTTCCTTTTTATTATTGTTTGTTTTCTGGTCTTGCACTCTTACACAAAGACAGCTCTCGATTATTTCTGTAAGAATTCACTCAAACCAATCCTGTCAATGCTCTGATCCTTAACACAACACACGGCCAAGAACCTAGCCATCCAGTGCTGTTACAACTAAAATAAGTAGCAACAATACAGCTTCCACACTGCCAATCGAGTTTTCCTATCAGTAAAGAAAACGAATAATCTTGTACTCCAAGCATCAGTGCCAGAACCCTAAATCTACCCTGTTCTCTGAGATTTAAATGGCAAAAGTTACGAGTTTCAGTCAAAGGAAGTCCCTCTAATTACCACAAAGTTCACTTAAGACAGCAAAGACAGCTGCTAGAATAGTGTGTTGCGCTACTGTAAGGGACATAAGTCTTCAATCCTTCTACTCAGTGGAGGAGGCAGTGTCAGTATTGAGTCTGAAGGTAATAGAGGGTGTCCGGGCTTCATACCCTATATTGGCAAGCCGCTTCTGAAAATAACCCTTCGTATCCTACAACATTGTGTATTAGCCATGCTCTAAATTTCAACAGAGCATATCAGAAACTTTCCCATCATCGGCTACTTTAAGAAATCTCAAAAATGTATCTAGCAAGATACTTAAGTTTTCAAACAAGACAGGGATCTGAGACTAAACAGATTTCCAGTGAATTAATGCGCGCAAACTTCTTACATTTGGAGCAGGGAGGCACAAAGTTGTCCTCCTGAGTCCTGACATGACAGTGATGGTATCTCAATATAAACTACACCAAGGTGACTCCATCGGCAGCCCATTCAAATTGCACCCAAAATCTTAGACACATAGTCAAAGGATGTAATCAAACAAGTTTAGGACCTTTGGGATAGCAAAGTACAGTGTAACAGTATGGAAGGATATAGCTGAGGATTATCACTTTTGCAAGTCACTGAATCACAGGTTTCAGAGTTCCCACAGAAATATTTTCAAACTACGACAAACTATCAGCTTACAGAGGCACAACCACTACCTCTTGGTAGTTAACCGAAACCCAGTGAGATTTCCTTTTCTTTTCTTTCCATTGTTTTGTGCTGACTCTACTGAGAGATCAGAGCTAATACTCAAGCAAAAGCCCATCGATATCCTATCATGACTGAAACCCCGTGCAAGTTCTTCCTAAGGTGCTCAAGGTTAAAGCCATAGATACCTTTCACCAAAATATCTATTGTGAAGGTTAAAGTCCAACTCATATAACCGCAATCAAGAAGTGATGCCGAAATTGCCAATTGTTACAGGAAGCTTGTGCCTTTTATTTAACAGTGCAAATACCTAATTTTGGCACCTGCACTTGGGTTGATCAAAATGCAAGCAAAGTCTAACATACAGCTTGTTCTCTAACCAAGGTTGTCTCTAACCAAGAATAACAGTTGTTTGATATTCTAATCCTACACATAACATATTCAAGAACTCAACTTTATGTCATCATCCTACAACAACCACCACTAAGCCTTATTCCCAAAAAGATCTGGGATCGGCTAACATGAATCTTCATAGCTGTGTCAAAATTTGGCATTCAAAGCACACAATTTCCACCAATTCAAAATATCTATAGTCAAGGTTACAGTGCAACTCATATAACCGCAATCGACAAGTGATGCTGATTGTTACAGGAAGCATGTACCTATTACACAACAGAGCACACACCTAATTTTGGCACCTGAACTCAGGTTGATCAAAATGCAAGCAAATCCAGCTTGTTCACTAACTACGTTTTCTCTAACCAAGCATAATACCTGTTTCATAATCTAATCCTACACATAGCACATTCAAGAACTCAACTTATATCATCATCAAACAACCATGAAAAAAAGCTGTGTCAAAATATGGCATTCTAAGCACACAATTTCAACCGATTCAAAATCTTTAACAACTAAGCAACGAAGCCAAACAAAATAGAGAAGCAAGTGAACACAATAACTGAAGTAATTCCCATCCCATGCTAAATCAGTATCCAGAGTAAGATATCAATACCACTGCCCTTCAAAATCGGGCGCAAAAAAACCAAAGCTCTAATCAGGGCAAAAAGATTTGGGGTCAGCTAACATGAATCGTCATAGCCGTGTCAAAATATGTCATTCAAAGCACACAAATTCCACCAATTCCACATCTTAAACAGCTAAATACAAACCCAAACAAAATAGAGAAGCAAGTCAAAATAATAACTGAAGTAAAGTAATTCCCATTCCATGCTAAATCAGTATCCATAGAAAAGATATCACTACCACTGCCCTCCAAAATCGGGCGCAGACAAACCGAAACCCTAATCAGGGCAAAAAATAACATCTGCTTATTGATTAGCAGGAACTATACTATCATAGTTTTTAAAAAGTACAAATTTCCATGTAACATAATATCATTGATCATATAACATCCGAATTATGAAACTTCACCTCAATTACCTCCTCCTACCTCAAAAAGCCGAAACCTTTACCCGAATCCCACAATTATATCAATCAATTATCAGCAAAACATTCCCTAATCAACCTTGTTTTTCAACAGCAATCTCCACATTCTCCTCAACCGCCTTAGACCCGGCATTCGCCTCGTCGCTCTTTTTCGCCGCCTCGCGTTCCAGTTCCTGCTTAACCTCCTCATTAGCAACCTCCTCAGCTTTCAAAATAGGCTGATAATACTCAGCATGAGCTTCCATACATTTCTTTAAATTACCAGTAACTTCAAAACATTTTTCAGCAATATCTTCCTTATTATCTTCAGCTTCTTTAACACAATTCTCCCAATCTATGAACACATCTTTGCACCCACCTCCCTTCATAAACAAGCAAAACCCACACTCACCCTCTTCTTCTTCTTCTTCCTCCTCTTTTTCACCCTCAACTTGACCCGGTTTATCTTGACCCGTTTCATCCGGGTTTTCGGGTTGGTGAGATGAATCTGGGTTTTGAGAATTAGGGGAAATTGGATCTGGGTTTTGAGAATTGGGGGAAATTGGATCTGGGTTTTGATTTTCTAGGGTTTTGGGATCTGGGATTTGGGAATTGGGGGAAATTGGGGACATTGTTGAGGGAGTTGGAGGAGGGTTTTGGGGCTAGGGTTTTCGGGTGGTGTTGAATCTTGTGTTGAGAAAGAAGCTCCCATTGTATTGTTAAACCCTTGATAAACCCAGGAGAAAGTCAACAACAAAGAATTATGAGTATTTGTTTGAGGGGTGGGAGTTTGACCGTGTATATGAGGAATTATTTTTTGTGGTTTATTATGAAGAATGAAAAAGGTGATGCGAGTGGAGGTGAGTTTATGTTTAGGTTTTGCATATAAGAAAGGTGGCTTGGAGAACAATCCACCAAGAGAAAAAGGAGGAAAAATAAGTCTCTACTAGGACGGAGATCGATTACGATTTTACGGGTGCAACAGCCGATGAGTTTTAGTCGATATAGATTTCAATTATCACTATGATTGTTAACATGAGAGTTATAAAGGACAATGCACAAAAGTTGACACGACTTGATTATTAAATCTTTAGATCAAAAGTATACTAGTATAACGGAACTTGCTCTATTAGCAGGTTTTGAGGATAAACCGAGTTAATGTTTGGGTAAAATTAATAGGTCAAACATATTCGAGAAATGTGATCAGACTTTAGGTAAAAAAATGCAGTGACCCATTTATATATGACACGAACACCGAATCCAACACGATGGTATTCACCAGCTCAAGCACAAATGAAGTATGACTTTAATTTTCGATATCATCACAAAGTTACAATGATGGTACATTTGCCGATTGATCTAACCTACATCGACTGTTTGTATAACGGCAGAAATTACTGCCATTGGGTGACACTGTTACAGTGATTAAGGACCGTGCAAATTTGATGCAATTGTCAAATTTGATCGGCGATTGAATGAGATCTCCACATAATTTGAGAGAGATTAACGACCGTGCATGTCAGTCATATTTTCCGGCTAATTGCAACCGCTAGCAGCCCCAGCGACCCCAGCCCCGGCCCAAGTAGCGCAGGTGATGCAAAACTTCTTGATCACCTCATCACTGTCACGGCACTTAAATGCATCAGTCCCCTGTTAAAATGAATCCCTAGCTCCTGGGATTGCTCAATCATCCTTCTTCTCTGCATCATCCTCGTCGTCACTTTCAGGAGCCTGCTCATGGTAGTTGAATGGCAGCGGTAGTGATCTGAAAGCTCTATATCCACCCACATTGTTCAAGTGCTCATTCTCCAACCTGACAGCAGATAGATTCATGTCTCAGATGAAACAAAATCGAGAGAATGTCTACAGTTTCATGTTTCTGCATACCAGTTAGAGTTACCAATTGAAGACAGCAGTGATGTTTACTGGCAAACAAGAATGACATGCTGATGAAGGAGAGGGAAGAAAGTACCTGAAGAAATTCCACATGCCACGACGTACAATTTCGAGACAGGTAATTGTGGTGGAGAAAGCAGCTTTGCGCAGACCATGGACATTGAACTCTAAAACATACTGCAGCCAAGTAGCTCTCAGAACAACGTTGATGACCTGTGAAAGGAGTTCTTGTTAGTATACTGAAACAAGAAAGCACAGCGAGCGTGTGAGTATATATCAAGGTTAACAGTCGGTCACCATAGCAATGTAGTATACACTCTTGTGTGAAACCAAAAGCCTATCCCTTAAGAAGAAGTTCTTAGAATTTCGTCGTAGGAGACCCCAGTCAACCACTAAATCCCAGTATGTATTATATGCCACAGCCATAGCTGAGGTGACCAGGGCCGTCACCATCCAGACTTTCCCCTTCTTGAGTTCATAAACTGTTCTTATAACAACAGCGATTATTGCCATAAGATACTTGAGTGCGTTGAACCCATGTATGCGATCTCCTTCTTGAACCAACCGGCGAAGGCACTACAAGTTGATGTGAAAATCATCAGGTTTCAGAAGAATAGATGTGTGGTGAAGAAACGGTGAAGAACTGCTTAGTAAATGTACCTAGAGGATTGAAAGTACACCTGAAGACAACGGATCCAGTATGGAATGATAGCTATAACATAGTAGAAAGCATTGTATACTCCATAATCATGGCACATGCTCTGTCCTTTAGGGAAACCTGGTCGAATGTAGTAGCAAATGTAGAATTCGATAATCCTTATTGCCTGAACCTGAAGGCAACACAGTAGGCAGCAAAACCTCAGTAATGACTAAGTAAATGTGTAGGCTTATAACTTCAAAGCATGGGAGATAAGAACCTGGCTAGTTAGTTGGTCTGCCAAGAAAAAATCTTGAAGTGTAACCTGATAAGAACAGGAAGCGGAAATATATAAGCCAATAGAAACCAATTGAGCCAAATTAATGTTGCTAGCATCAAAGTTTTCCTCCCTTACCTCATAAAAGGGAGCACATATGCTGCGGAACACACATTTTAGAAAAAAGAACCGACTTGAACGAAAAAAGATGTTGAAAGGACAAAACGCAATGCAAAGAAACACCTGCATAACAATGATCGCACAATTCAGCTATAAAGAAGCCAATATCGGTTTCGCTTTTATGTTGACAGAGTACATACAGTAAAAAAGCTTAGAAGTATAACTGTATAAGCCATCTTCTTACCAAAACCACTAGTAGGGGAATCAACTTGGCAATTAATTTCAAGTCTGTCACTCCGGTTGTTACATCAATGATCAAGTTAAGATTTGCTAAAAAACTAGCAAGAGCCAGAACTGCAAGACTACTGCTCAGAAGAATCACTTCTCGGAAGCTCAATTCTGTTCCTTTCTTGAAATTGAATATGAATGGGTAGTTGACTCGATACCGTTTCCAAAAGAATATGTCTGCAGCATACATGAGCATATGCAGGACAATGTACAGGAACAAGCTGCAATAAAGTTAGAAAATGCCAGTCAGAGGCTTTCATCATCCAGCTGGAGATTGTGAAGTTGTTACCAATAGTACATTATATACACTACTAGTGAACAAAAAAAATAATTCCAAACTAACTTGCCTGTAAAGTCCAAACATGTTATCCATGTAAAAGGTACCTTCTCCTTTCATCATAACTTTCCTTGCTCGAACCATAAGAATAACGGCAATTACAAGGGCTATTGAACAACCAGAAAAGAAGCCTGGAAAATGGAAACAGCATTAAAAAACCCAGAATCGGCAAAACATTTCTACATACGTCACCTGGGTCCGATGATCTTGAAGTTGTGTTCTACGCACCTGAAAAGAATGTTACTCGATGCTTTTCTCTTCTTTTTCTTGGCCTCAGAGGTTTCATGCCTTCCCTTCGGTTTGCATTGTAGAAGTGCTTGACAAATTTGTGTTCTACATTCTCCATAAGCTTTGCAACCTGTACTGGCGGTAAAAGAGAAACAGAGGCTCCATGAGACGTTTGTGTTACTAGATTTCCAGATGGTATGGTGTTTCATACTGTGTTTTATAAGAGAGCAGAAACAAACAAAGGGCCAGAAACAACAGTAACCACAGAAGTCTCTTTCTTCAATTTTTTGTACCAGAGGAACAAGAATAACATGAATCTTTTTTTTATGGTAAGAATAGCATACATCAGAAAACATGTAAACTGAAACTGATGATAGATCAGGACATACCTCATCAGAGCTGCCTAAGAAAGATTTGTCCACGATTTTCATGTACGCTCTTGCTGCGTACCTCGATGTCGCCTATATGAAAGCATAACATCAGTCGCCATACACGTCAGTTCCTAGATTTTAATTAACTACTAACACAAGAACCAAAATGACATGTTAATATCTAGTCTGTCGATGTTGCTTAACAGAAGGATCTAACCTTCTCATACTTCTTCATGATCTTGGCAAATGCTGAGAGGTTCGTAAAACTGGCATACAGAGAATTTAAAGCACATGATTAGTACTAGCAAGAACGAAACTGGAACTAATTACACTTGCAAAATTGAGGTGCAGATGATGTCCAGAATAACAGTAACCAATACTTGAAAAGATTATTCACTGTATTAATTACCTATAGTGTTTTACAAGCCGAAGCTTCTGATAGAACTCTGTTACGGCAACTTCAAGTTGCTGTTGAACCACTTTTAACTCTTGCTTGCTAAAACTCAACTCCTTGTCCTTGAAATCTCTCAGAATGCCTCTCAAAGCCGATAATGGACCTTCAAGTGTACTATTTATTGTCACACGATCAAGGACATTCATTACATCCGGTTTTTCAGTTGCAGGGTTCACAATTTCCCTGCCAATCTCGCTGTTGTTTGGAGAAGCTGTTCCTGCACCAAAGCAATTCACAATTAAGCAAAGTTGTAAAC
>JBBYHQ010170019.1:0-25702 GCA_038382645.1 Spergularia azorica
ATTTTGCCATATTAGTACGTCGTATTAGTGAAATTTTTTTCGAACCCCCATACATAAATTCCTAGCTCCGCCCCTGACTTTTAAGATCAATTTGTAACTGAATGGACTACCATGAGGCATGTTGTCATGTGTAAATTTTTACCAAGTATGGTTTGTGTTTACCTATAGGTTTTACGTCTTTAAAAAAAATCTACTCATTTCTTAAGTCTTTATTTACTTTGGAAACGCGATAGAAATTGCGGCCAACTTTCCCTCCTCGGCCAAAACCGGCCAATTTACTTAACTTTTGGTACCTGATTACTCTTCCTTGTACCGGTTACCTTTAAAAAAAAATAGCTATAATCATGTATTTATATGAAGTAAAATAAATCATTCTGATGAAATTGAATAGTTAATACAAACCATACACTAAAAGCTTGTTATTAGTGTGACTTAGAATGATTTGTTCATTTCCCCTAAAAAACACAGTGTTTTATTCATACATAAATATGAGTTACTAAATGGTCAAAATATAACCTCACTATGTTAAATTTAGATACGCAATATAAAGTTATTCAAGTGCGCAAAATGGGTGTTATGATAGAAATTATGCCTCTCTGGGCTTCTCCTACCACATGCAAATGTGTCTTACCTGTTGCGTGGCTTGTAGGGTGTTGCGTATACCCGCGGGGTTTACCCAGAGCGCACCTAATGTAGCGGCTGCGGGTTCCCCGTGTCATCAACAAACAAAAAAAAAAAAAAAAAAGTACTCCGTACTAAAATACCGAGGTGAAAATGTTCACATCCCGATTCGAAAAGTGTAAGCATATCCAAACTCCAACTATAGGAAAGTGAGAGGGTATCGAACTTATAATACTCAAAGCGAAAAGTTTACTCGTAGATAATACAAACTAGTTGATTCTTCATTCTTCTAGACGTCTACTACTAGTCGAGTATGAGTACAACATAGGGAGGTTATGAACTTTATGGATGCTGTGGGTGAACCGCAAAGTTGATGTGGTTTGGTTTAGATTGAGTCAAATCCTAGCTTTGACTTTTCCAACCCAAAAAGGTCCCCGGATCTACAAGATTGGTGGGGTCCCAGCTCCTCCAATGTGATGAGCTTTAGCTGGTGTCACCACTGTGATGCAATACACGAACGTTTTTTTACTCTTTCAGTTGAGAAAGGTGGTTGTTCTTTTTCTCCATTTTCTCAAAATCTATTTCTTTTTTCAAAACCTTTTGTATACTAACTAATATGGCAGTATATGATAGTAGCATAAATTTTGTTTAAAATTTTATGGCTTGATCTGAACGAGTTTGATCTAATATGAAGTGTGAAATTATATAAATTTATCGAAACATTTAAACAAAAATTATACTCCGTATAAAAGAATTGGGCCAATCCGTTTGAAATTGATCACATACATTATCTCACTCCAGTTGATTGTACATGAGTTCTCAAGATGAAGAATAAAAAGATTTTTTATGAACTAGATTTATTACATTACTTTATGATCATTTTTTTTAAGTTGAATGTACTCATCATATATAGCGTAGGTATGTTTTATTTAACATATTACTTTATATCACAGATGTAAATCATGCTATTCACATCAAAATAGACTCATCTCAGGGTATGTAGCATCCTAGCACCAGTCATGAATCATTGTTCTATTGACCTTAACTCAATCCATATTAGAAGTACTTGGTGCAATGAGTTAAGTTGACATTCTCTTTTACTCGCTTGTTACACACATTTTTGTGTTGTATTAACAACAAGATGTAAATGCGAACAAAGATACATCAACATGAGATGTGACTAATGTTCAACTTACAATGCTCGACTACTATAGTTGGGTAGCTATATTACCAATTTCAAAATCTTCAATTTACATCATTATTAATAGATATTTAGGTACTTTAGTTTTTTAAAAAGAGTTTTACAATGATTATCAACATTTGTCTTGAAAACCATAACTACGACAATATCTAAAGTGAAAGTAGAAGTATTAAGCTCTACATCGATAAAAATACAACCAATATACACATTAAAATAAAATGTATATTTTTTTAGTTGGAACTTGGATTATTGGTTTTCGGTTATAACAAATCAGATAGATGTCGACATCACGAAATTGTTTTCTAGCACAAAAAGAAATCAAACCCTCCCCCAATTTTTTCCTAAATCCTTATATGAGAGACGATACACTTCCTCTCATAATGAAGTTGTTCACTACATTTATCCGATTCTTTCTTATGTATGAATTCACACAAATAACGATAAACAAGGAAAAAAATCAACGAAAAATTTATTTCATGTCATATATCACTTAATATTAGTATGTTATCACATGCCAACACACAATGCTCTAACCTTATCATTTTTTTCCCTTTTTAATTTTTTATCTTTGATTTGATATCAATCCACAAATTGAACAAGGTAATAATCCTCCTACTTCATAATTTTTCAAGTACTCAATATCCCAAATATTTCTTTCTCCATTTAGTAAAGGCATACCCTTTTCATATTGAATAGACATTGTCCACTGATTTATTTCCAAGCACAAAACCAAAACCTTTCCTCTAATTCCTTTCCTTCTTTAGAAGATTGATTCTCTACCCATCCAACCACCCCTCCCCTAAATAAAAAGCAAAATTAATTAAAACAAAATCCCCCTTTTATCCAATCACCCACCACCTTTTTCACTCCAACCGATCGAAATCCAAAGATAACGACGTTATATAATCTCGAATTACCTCACTCGTCCTAACCTCTTTACCTCATTCCCAAACGATACAAATCGTCAAATCCCATACCATTTACATTATTTCACATTTCGTCACATCACTTCATACAACATCCACTCTCGTAATCGTAAGTACGATACTCCACTTATACTCAAACTCTCATAATATAATAATATTATATATATCGTATATCTTATAATATAATTAATTAATTTGATTTTGTATAGAATACTACCAAATGGAGTAAATAGTGTAGTATACGTTTCAGAAAAGAAATAAAAAATAAAAAAAATCGAAGGTGTAATCACACTCCTACTACTAGTATATTTTTCGTAACAGAGAGATTTAAAGAAGGAAGGAAGAGGTCGTCAATTACAAAACCGACTCCTCCTCATTCTTTCTCTCTCTACAAATCTCTCTCTCTCTCTTCACCACCGCGCCACTTTCTCTCTCCTAAAATCGCTAACTTGTGTGTGAACTCAAACCCTAATTTCGCAGATTTTCGACTCAACAATGTTGCTTCTTCTACACTGATCTCTGAATTTCCGCTGTGAGTTTCCGTTTCCCGCATTTTCCGCGCTTGATTGATTGACAACTTTTTTTTTTATTTATCTTAATTTGGTGTTGATTTTTTTTTTGTTTTTGATTTTGAATTTTGAAGCTGTGATTTGCAGTGATCAATTGAGATTTTTAGGGGTGAAATTCGGTGATCTGTGTGTGTGTGTGGCTGATCTGAGATTAAAGATTAATGTCGGTTTGAATTTCGAATTGAAGCTTGTTGATTACGCTTTTTTAATTTGAATTGTTTTGCGGTGTGAGAGTGTTGTTTGATTTGGAATGACGGTTGATACAGTTGTTAAGATTGTTGAGGGGGAAAAGTGTGGGTTAGATATGAGTTCGTACGAGGATCTGCATTCGTCGTCGCCGATGTCGGTGGCGAATGTCGGTGGTGATGGTAATAGTAATGGTAATGGTGATTGTAATGGTGAAGGCAAAGACGATTACGTCTTTGTTAATAATAGCGATGTGGCGTCTTCGGATGATCATGTTGAAAATCATGAGAATGGAGAGGTAAATTTGGCTGAATTGAGTGTGGAAGTAGGTGATAATGTGAAGGCGTATGGTGATGTGGAGAGTGATTGTTTGGAGGGTGGGGTTAAAGTCGATGAGGAGGGATCGAAGGTCGAGAATGTGGCTAATGTGGTGTGTGAGGAGAGCGGGGGTGGAGTTGAGGGTGGGGGGTTGGAGGAGGAGAAGAGGGAGATCGAGTTGGGGGGCGAGGCCGTTGAGGTTGAGAATGGTGGCAGTGATAGTAAAACTGAGGGTGAGGTTGAGAATGGTGGCAGGATTCCGGAGGTTCATGAGGTTTGTGATCTGGAACCTACTGTAGATGGGGCTAAGGAAGCGAGTGTTCCAGAACCTGTTGTAGATCAGGTTCAGGAGAGTAGTGATCGAGAACCTGTTGTAGATCAGGTTAACGAGAGTAGTGATCGAGAATCTGTTATAGATGAGCAGGGAAGTAATGATCTTGATCCTATTGTAGATGAGGCTAAGGAGGTTGAATTGGATGTTGAAACTGGAGCTAATGGCAGTGTGTCTATTGATGGCATTGCTTCTCGCTCGTTAGATGTTGACGATAATATTAAAATTAGTGTTTCTGATTCCCGAGATTCAGCTGAAGTTGAGTCAGAGGATAACAGTGCCTTAAATAGTGCCCCTGATGCATCAGAACCTTCTGAGGTTGACGCACAAATCGATACTGCTGTTGTGGGGGTACCTGAAGGTGAACTTGAGGTAGAACAACCCATTGTGTCGCCTTTGGAGAACGGAATTGAGATTCCCGGGGCAAAAGCAGAGAGGACAGAGGTTCAGGAAGAGAAGCCTGAACTGACTGAGAGTAATGGTGATGTTCATGGAGTTGAGGTTCCAGTTACAGAACTGGAGTCAGCAGACTCTCTGACGTTGGAATTAAAACCTCTTGAGACTGATGTCAGTGAACAGGCTGAAAAAGGTCTTGCAGAAGCACAAGCATTAGATGGTGATTTTAAGGCTTCACTTCCACTGGATGCTGAAGACAACGGGTTGGCATTAGATGACGCAACTTGTGAACAGCAGTCATCTGACTCTCAGCTGCAGAATTTACCGTCTGTTGATGTGGAGAATGTCAAAGAGGATTTGGTAGAAGCAGAGGCGAAGACTGATGTACAAGGTGATGCAGAATCTGTAGCAGTTGGAGGTAGTCAGGCATATGCAAATTCAGAAGCAGCTGTTTCTGAACTAGATCAGGGTGAGCAGGGTGAGATTACAGATCAAGCTGCTTCTGGCTCGGCTGCTAAACCAGAAGAAACTCCAGATTTAGAATCTCTTCCTCATCAATCTGAAGAACCACAAAATCAGGTTAATCTTGAGTTTGCTGACACAGTTGCGGAAAATCCAACCTCAATCACTGTTGGTGAATCTGATGAAAGCAAAATAGAGTCAACATCTGGAGTTGAAGAGAATAGTGGAGCTCCAACTGCTGATATATATCAGCAGTTGGACGTAATAGATAAATCTGTTGCAGAAGATGAGCTGGAAAGGGTTGATGTAGACAGAGAACCTGAAGTGGTGGCTGAAGTTAGAGGACGCGAGGTGAAACCTGTAGCAGAACGAGCTAGGTGGTCTGATATGGTCGACAAGGAAATTTCTTCAGGGGAATTTAGCTCTGAAAAGATCTTAACGAATGAAGATACAACCAACTTGTTGAACCTGCAGTCTTCAGATGATACAGCTATGGATGCAAATGAAAATGATCACAGTGGTAGTCATAACAGCGACGGTGTCTCTGAGAATAAAGATGTATGTGCAGCAGAAAAGTCTCGTGGGGATGCTGGATCTAAAGACCAACATTTAGATAACACAGTTCTGACTGGTCCATCTGACACTGACATAAATGAAAGAGTAGTAGTTAATGATCTTTCTGCAGTTGCTGATAAATCTCCGAATGGCTCTGTTGAAGATACTTGTTCTCAGACCAAGTTGGAGAACGGCAACGGTCCCGTTCCCTGTCCTGTTCATGATTCCAAACTTGAAACTACAACTGTGAATAGTAAGGTTGATGTGGCAATTAAGGAAAATAACTTCGCAGATGGCACTTCCAGACCCAAGATCAGTTTTGGCTCTTTTGATTGTGAGCCATCCTTAGCACAGAATGATATTAATTTGCGAAGTAATGTACTGAGTAAGTCCACTGCACCCAGCACCAACAGTTTCAGATATAAGCGTCACGCTGCGAATGGTGTGCCCTTGATTTCTCAGGCAAATGGTGTTCATACATCGAAGTTGAACCATGATACTGCCTCTGCTCAAGTTGCTCGTTTGGAGCAGGGTAATGAGCTTTCGGCAGCAGTTATGGAGGGATCTGAAGCTGATTCTCTTGATGGACAAAACTTTAATCCTGATTTGGTGAGGAGACCGTTTTACTGGTTGATCAAGATCCCCAGATGTGACAATAGGAAACTTAAGGAGCAGTTAAGACAAGTTGAGATAGAACTTGCAGAAAAAACAAAAATAAGAAATGCCTTTCAAGCTGAATTTTACAAGCAACAGGTAAAGTATACTGAACCAGTGCCTGCTGCAATTTTTTTGGGGTGTGTGATATATCTGTTCTGAATCGCTTCTTTGTGCAGGCTCACTGTCGAGAACTCAGTTTCAATTATGAAGCTGCAAGAAGAGAGTCGGCAGATGCATTTAATTTTGTGAGGGCCAAAAAGAAGGAAGTAGACGCTGCCCACTCCTTATTAAATCTCGCAAAGAATGGAACAACAACTGAAGATATTGATAATCAGGTAGGCAGAGGCTTCAGTCAGGTCCACAAATGTCTTTGCTATTCATGTTTAGTACTCCGTATTCTTTTAGGATAACTTTATGTGCTGTCTTTGAAATCAGATACGTAATCGTGAACACAAGTTACAGCATGAAACCCTGCTCTTGAAAGAGGAGAAAGAGTTGATTCGTGAAATTACGCGATTGACCCAGGAGCGCCAAAAGATATCCTCAAACCCTCAGAAGCAGCAAGAACTTCAGCAGGCTTTGAATCAGAAAACTGTAACTGAGGAGAAACTGAAGGTATTACCTTATTCAAGTCCATCTTCTATGTCTTTCCGTCTTTAGAATGTCCACAGTTGTCATTTTATTTCTCCCTGTATACAGGTCCTGAAGAAAGAACTAGATGCCCTCAGAGATAAACTTTCCAAAGCTGAAGAACATGTCAGAGCTGCTAAGAAGAAACTTGATGACGAAGATGCCTTGCTTATCGACATGAATCATGAGTTGAACACAAAGAAAGATATTCGTCAAGAGGCGTATATTCATTCCAAAATTCTACAGAGACAGCTGAATGAAAAGGTTTGTTTTGTCATGTCTAATCTTGTTTTTGAGCTGTTGACATGATCTCTTTTGCCATGCAGCTTAAGTGGTGTTAAGTGATGAACATCTGAATGACGAGAAAAGTAGGGGTTCTGCCATTTTTAGGGATTATATAGAAATACAAGTGTACCCCTAATTTCCTAATAACTGGAGTACTGGACACTGCTTTGAGGCTGTATTTCAACCTATCTTCTAGCAATTTCCTAGGACTGAGCCATCCTGAAACTTCAATTTTACTTTTAATTTTAATATGTTTTTAGTTGGTGGGTATCTCTTCTAGCAACTCTTACTATTAGTTTCATATGGTCCTATCTTCTATTAGTCGGGTCTCTTACTATTAATATGGTTTGTGATTCCCCTGGTTTATTATTAACCGTTGAACGGAAATTGCATCATAGCTGATCAATGTTCCTGATGCATGCACTGTGTTCTTATTATTAGATTTCTTAAGTCTGTACTTCATATTGCAGGAGGCGCCTCATTTCAGGGCCAGGGATGATATCAGAGTAGCTCATAACTATGCAGCGGCTGGCAAGAAGGAAACTCTTGAACGCCACTGCCTTAACCAGGTGAAATGAGCTGTTTAGTACTTTTATTTTATTAACTAAATTAGGCCGTAATTATCTTATTATTTTGTTGACCACATTTGTCGTCCATATGACTAATAGGTTGAGAAGGTTATGGAATTGTGGAACAAGAATGATGAGTTTCGAAAGGAGTACATCCAGGGCATAAGGAGCAATATGCTCAGGAAATTAGGAACATTGGACGGTACTCGACTTGGCATTGATGAGGTGCCACCCCCCTTGGGAGATGTTTCTGATAATAGAGTAAGCGCCTCACCCAAGGTCAAATCATCCACATCAGTGATTGTGGAAAGAGAAGTACCTTTAGAAGCTAAACCTACAGAAGAGAAATTGTTAAAGAAAGTGGAGCAGAAGAAGCCAACCCCGACTGCCAAAAAGAATGAAAGTACATCTAAGAATAGTTTAGCTAAAGCTTCAGCCATAGTTGAGATAGAGGAGGATACCGAAGAACCGGCTGCGCTGACAAAAGAGGAAGAGGAGTTGGCCATGAAAGCAGAGCAACTAAGGAAAGAAGAAGAAGCTGCACGATTGAGGGAGCAACGCAGATTGGAGGAGAAAGCCAAAGCTGAAGAAGCACTGGAAAGGAAAAGGAGAAATGCAATGAAAGCCCAAGCGAGGGCTGAGCTTAAAGCCCGAAGAGAAGCAGAACAAAAGGAGAAGGTTGGTTACTTCACATTTGAAATCCTTTATAATTTATCATGATCTAATATGAATATTTGAATAATTCTCTAACAAACCCCCCCTCCATTTTTACTTGCAATCCTGATTGTTTATCATTAATTTATTGTGTTATGTAGGAGAGGGAGAAGCGGGCAAAGAAGAAAGAAAAGAAGAAGGGCCTTGTTCCAGAGATCACCGAGAAGGAGCCTGCACTGGCTTCAGAATCCTCGTCTGAGTCCATTAAGGAACCTGACGTTACAGAAAAGCCTGCGAAAATGACAAAGAGGCCTCAAAAGGTTTCTTTACATACAAAGCAGATTAAAACCACCAAACCCCTTCCTCCCGCCCTTCGCAACAAGGGTAAGAGAGGGTTACTACGTTATTGGCCATATCCCTGCTTTGTGTTGCTTGCATTAGCATTATTCTATTTGGGGAGTTTTGAAAGAATTCAGACAATCAAGCAACATATATCTGGCTTACTACATTGGTAACTTCATCTACATAGTTTGTTTTTTTTTTTAGGCAGATAGGTTCGGAATGTTTCTAGATATTCAGACTTATTTAATATCTTCTGTTTGCCTTTTCTGGGGGGTTTTTTGGCCCCCCATTCACATGTCAGCTAAATGGCTTTGCAAATTATACGGGACCTTAGAAAATGGTTTGTTCAGATTTCTTTATGAGAATAATGGCAACATATATTTGTATTGAATTTATATAAATTAATAAAACTATTTGATCTGGAGTTGGTTGATGAAGAAGTTGTTTGGTTACTTTTTTCTTTTAGGAGTGAACTAGGAGTTTGTCTCTTATGAATCCTCTGTTAGATGTCAGATTGAAATCGAGTTTCTGCACAGCTTGATATGCAGAAAACATTCTTGTAAACTGTTCCGTAAATACGGTTTTATGTTCTTAGAATTATAACTTTTCCGTAAATATGGTGCATGTTCTTAGAATTATGTTTATTTCTGTGAGTGAGTTTCATACTGTAACTTCTTTCCTGTGTATCTGGTATGGAGCTCAGCCCAATGGCGCCTTTGTCCGAAGGAACTCTGTAAGTATTCTGATATGCAGTCAGATGCTCCGAATCTTACCTCTTAGGAGTACAGCTGATCACGACGGCTGAACCTTTCTTTTTTTTTCTTTTTTGAGGTTGGTTACTGTTTCACTTTAGAGACTAATTTTGTTCGTTCCTTTCATTTCCTTCGACCTGCTCTATAACTTCTAAGTGGATCAGATAATGATACTGTTGCGCCCCTCCAAAGATCGGCATTTCTTCACTTTGTTCATTCCAATATTTGCTTCTGTTTTAAGATTTGACTTCTGTGAAGGAATTGTATTGTTGGTCAGTGGGTGGTGGCGCCTTGGCGGTTTGTGAGTTGTTGCTGGTGGGGAATGACAACGCGCGGTGATCTCGAACTCAAGGGTGATCATCGACCTTGATCAAAATCTCACTCCACGGCAGCAGTCTTTGCTCCTAGGCATCTGATGTCTCTTCGACCAAGATTACTAATTACTGTTCTAGATAATTTTAATTGTTGATGTTTTTTTTTTTTTTTTTTTAATTATTTAACAGCAAAAGTTGCGATTTGCCCCCTATACTTTTATCAATTGTGCAATTTACCACCTTAATTTTTCAATTCGTGCAATTTCACACCTACCTCTATTTTTCAACTAATTTGTGTATTAGAAACATTTTCCTATATTCACAAAATTTATAAAAATAACATTATATAGTAAAAATACAGCACATATACGTGAAAAAAATTATACATCACCTATTGCAAAATACAAAGAACAAAAGAGGAACCTAAAATCATTTGCTCAATTTTTCCATCTCCAACTTAAATCCCACATCATGTTCTTAAATATGAACTGGGTCTGTTTAATTAATTTATTTTTTAATTTTTATTTTGGGGATTGGTTGATGAAAAGGAAAATGTCGGTTTAAGAAGCTACTCTCATGTGGTTGCTATGCACAACTTTAAGTGAGAGCTATGAATTGTTGTGTCCTGTTAATGGTGTGTTGTTTTGTTGGCGGACATTAGGCCACAATAACTACTAGGTCCAGCAAAAAAAAAAAACACTACAAGAAGTCGACTTTTTTGATGTTGGGGGGTTGATGTAACGAGATTAATGATGGTATAATGCTTGAGGTACTGTATAAAAATCGTATATGTGCTTGTATTTTTACTGTATAATGTTCTTTTTATAAATTTTGTGAATATAAGAAAATGTTTATAATACACAAATTAGTTGAAAAATAGAGGTAGGTGTGAGATTGCACGAATTGAAAAGTTAAGGTGGTAAATTGCTCAATTAGAAGTTAGGGTGTTCAATTGCACAATTGATAAAGGTCTAGGGGGCAAATCGCCACTTTCGCCATTATTTAACACTCAAAAAAGGGCTTTCTATACCCAAAAACATTAACAAACTCTAGTCTCGAATTCTCTGACTACTTTGTTTTCCCCAATCCTCTAGCCCCCGGCTTCCGGTGGTGTACTAGGCTGTGTCTTGTTGAGCTTATTCTGGGTATGGGTGGTGCGAAATCGATTCAATTAACGACATTGCTATTTTGTTCGGTGAAACGAGATTCTATTTCAACTTAACCTCAAATCAAAATAAACGTACAATTATACAAGCCATCACAATTCACAAGTCACAACCAAATAAAATGACAGAAAACTGTCATTTTAATTTGTGAATATACTGACTAATTAATAGATTGGTGTAATGCCACTAGCCCCTAAGCATGATGGAATGACGATAAACGAATTTGAGACGTCACGGTGGGTTTTACCAAGTGCAAAATCTTATGACGATAAACGAATTTGAGACGTCAAGGTGGGTTTTACCAAGTGCAAAATCTTACTCTACAGATGTCTACTGATAAAACACTCTAACCAAGCACGTCTAGGACGAGGACCTAAAGTAATCGAGTCACTAAAAAGCAAAAAATCAACTTTATTTGACGGCTATTCGAGTGGGTTATTCTGACTCGAATCCTCATATCCCCATTCGCAAGTTACTCCAACATTGAACGGTAAACTATCACCGATCGGAGAGGACAACTGGTCACCAGCTTTCGGCGTACCAACGGATAATTTCTAATAAACACTACAAAATCCGGCATAAACATCATCATCAGTGAAAGTAAAGATGAACGAAGAACAACGCTCACTTCTCCTCAAATCATCCTCACACTTCCCTCCACTCAAAGGTATCTTCTTCTTCAAGCCATCACCCCTCCGTTCCATTGATTTCAGTCCCACAAAGTGATCAATTTCACAATTTTGTAACTGGGTATTTTTTTTATTATATGGGTGAAAATGCAGGTGTGAGAATATCATATGGAACAGCAGGGTTTAGAGCAGATGCAAGTCTTCTCAAATCAACGGTGTACAGAGTTGGGATTTTGGCTGCTTTGAGATCGATTCAGACTCAATCTGTAATTGGGTTGATGATCACAGCTTCTCATAACAAAGTTTGTGATAATGGTGTCAAAATTGCTGACCCAAATGGTGGGATGTTGTCTCAGACTTGGGAACCCTTTGCTGATTCTATTGCTATTGCTTCTGATTCACGCCACCTTGTTTCGGTATCTTTCGATTCCAAAGTTTGATTCTTTGATGGGTTTTTATTGTGCATTCTGCTGGATTTTGTTCTTGGAAAGTGTATATTGTTTCATAAGTTTTGTTTTTAGGTAATTTCAGTTTTATTTGAATGCGGTTTGATTGTGTGTATGATTGATTTAGTTGAATTAAATGACTGTCAACTTGTTTCGGTATCTTTCTCTCTTTTTCGATTCCAAAGTTTGATTCTTTGGTGGGTTTTCATTGTGATTTGTGTTGGAGTTGTTGTTGGAAAGTGTATATTGTTTCATAGGTTTTGTTTTTAGGTAATTTCAGTTTTATTTGAATGTGGTTTGATAATTGATAGTATGTCTGATCATATTAGTGGAATTCGGAATTGAAATTGGAGGCGTTTTTAAGAAGACGCCTGTTTTGGAATTCGGAATTGAGGATCATCTGGTTGAACTCGAGATGAGGTTATCTCGTTAGTTGGCTGATCATAGGCTTCTTTTATGTAAGACTTGAATGAAGGGTTTTCCCAATTGGACTTGGTTGTGTTTAAGGAACACTCATGTCGTCAAAACTTAGAAAGCGTGCTTATTAACTCGAGACACTAGACACAGACACGAAACACATGCTACTTGGGATGTAATACAGCTAGTGTCTTCTTTTGGGTTGTATATCTTGATGTCACCCTTATAGTCATATAAGGAGTAGGGGTTAAGTTTTACGGAGTTTATGTGTGTTTCTGTCTTACCTGTTATGCACTAATGCCTCAGTGGTGAAGATGGGACAGTTCCTGTTCCACGGGTGGAAGCTTTATTCTAATTGTGTCTGAACTGCTATTGATTTCGAGTTTTGTTGGTCAATTTCTAGTTTACCGTGGTGATTTTTGAATTTAGAGAAACCGGGAGAAAGAAAGGAGATTTATAGTTCTACTTCGCTCCTAAGTTTGTGTTCCTTTTCTCATAACAGCTTATAGATGATTTTGTGAGAAAGGAGGGCATATCATTTGATGGTGGCAAGGGAGCGGAGATTTTGTTGGGAAGAGACACTCGGCCTAGTGGAGAATCTCTTCTTGATGCTGCTAAAGAAGTATTGTTCGCTACTTTGTGTGTATGTATTTCAAAGCTGCTAGTTTAGTTTACCAGGGTTTATTGATGGTCTATGTAATCTTATTGAAGGGTATCAAATCGATAATTGGGGCAGTTAGCCATGATATGGGAATCTTGACGACTCCTCAATTGCATTGGATGGTTCGTGCTAGAAACATGGGTCTAAAATCATCTGAGCAGGATTACTTTCAGCAACTCGCTGTATCCTACAGGTTGGTGCAAGCAGTTCGTTTCACTTTTATATGTTAACCAAGGTTTTCCCTTACTAGAAAGACGAGACCCTTCCATAATGCCAATACTTTACAATAAAATTGTTCAGGTGCGTAGTGGATTTGATACCAAAAGAAAACAAGACGAGCAGACTCAATGACAAAGTCCTAGTAGATGGGGCCAACGGCGTTGGAGGTGATAAACTTGAAGTTCTGAGTGAGATATGTGATAGTGTATTAGTAGAAGTGAGAAACTCCAGCAAAGGTGAAGGCAATCTGAATGAAGGAGTTGGTGCTGATTTTGTGCAAAAAGAGAAGGTTGTGCCCTCTGGATTTGGTCCTAGTGACAATGGACTGAGGTTTGTCATCTGTTTTTTCATTTTGTTTAAATGTTAGAGGTCCATGCTCAAACTTGTAAGTTCTCCAGCTAACAATGTGGGATATGGCTATGTGCCTGTATTATATCTCTCTCAACTGATTGAAGCCTATCTGTGGTTACAATTTAAACTGTTAAATTACGATGAGGAGAATTATTGTATATGGAAGCAAGGCTAACTGCTGAAATCTGAAATGGATCTAGCGTTCCAGGTGTGCAAGTTTCGACGGAGATGCAGATAGGCTTGTATACTTTCTTGTGCAACCAGGAAGCAACAGGATTGAGCTTGTTGATGGGGACAAGATACTATCACTATTTGCTCTGTTTATCAAAGAGCAATTAAGTGTTATTAAGGATGATGAAGAAGGAAAAGCACACAACCCTTACCATGCCCGTCTTGGTATAGTACAAACTGCCTACGCTAATGGCGCATCTACTGCCTTTTTGAAGAACCTGGGCCTAGATGTTGCCCTCACTCCCACAGGAGTAAAATACTTGCATGAAAAGGCTCTGGATTATGATATTGGTATTTACTTTGAAGCCAATGGCCATGGCACCATATTGTTTTCCGATACTGTCTTATCTTGGTTGGAGGGCAAATATAGGGAATTTTCTTCCAGCTCCGAAGGTAATCTCAGTTTTGATTTCTCCTATTATCATTGCATAACATCTGCTTTTAGTGCATCGCGAAGTTCCTAAGATGTTAGTCTTGTTTTAGATTCTGAAAAGCAGAAGGCTGTGTCAAGACTGTTAGCTGTCAGTAAATTGATCAATCAAGCAGTTGGGGATGCCCTGAGTGGAATGCTACTGGTGGAAGCTATCTTACAACATACAGGATGGTCAATTCAAAAGTGGAATGAACTCTACACTGATCTTCCCAGCAGACAACTTAAGGTTTGTTACTTCACATAGCATAGAAACCCACCCATCCTAATTGTGACCTTTAAAACAATCATAGTTTCATTGACTTCAATTTCTTTTCCAACTTGTCGGATGTTCATACGTCTTAGGTTTTGCTGTAGCCTTACCATATTCATAGTGAGTGACGGTATATTGTTTGAGTTTCAGGTAAAAGTTGTTGATAGAACGGCTGTTGTCACCGCAAATGCTGAAACTGTAGTTGTCCAACCTGCTGGCATCCAAGATGCTATCGATGCTGAAACTGGTAATCCACATTCCGCTCAGTCTCCTACTTTTCTGGTTACATTTTTACACTGGTAATGGCTAATGACTCCCTACGTCACTTCCATTTCGCTTTCAATAATTTTAACAAGAGTGAAAGGCCTATTGGGTTATCATTTCCAGTAAGCAAATTCTATTTGTCTTGTTTTTTTGTATGATTTCCAATTTTCTTGACAAGGGATGAGAGTTGGCTCATATTTGCTGGGACACGAGTCTTGTTAGAGTTTGTAGAAAAAATTGTTTATAAATTTAAAGAATGAAGTACTGTTGTAGATCCAACCACTCGGCCTTGCTTACGAAAGAACTTAAAGAGTTGGAACGGTTACTTGCACCAACAAAGAGCCCTTAATAGTTAACATTGAAGCTTTTATAATGAAGTGTGTTGCGTGGATTGCCCATAGTTTGGGGATGCTGTCAGATGAATTTGACAATTTCTGTTGTTGCATGCAGCTAAATATCATCATGGGCGTTGTTTCATCCGACCATCAGGAACAGAGGATGTCATTTGCGTCTACGCAGAAGCTACCACCCAAGAAGACGCAGATTGTCTTGCCACTGCTGTAGCAAAACTTGCGGATCAGTTCCTTGGATATGGCAGCTCTAAATGATTCATTATTGTCTTTCGCCTCTGGTTGTTATTGTCCCAGGAGGCCGGAACCTGACAGTTCATGTTGAAAGATCCCTGTCTTCAAAAGAGTAGCATTAGATTTGTTTTCTTGCGTGTTACGCTGTTGGGCATGCTGCATGCTGCATGCTGCATGCTTGGCGGTTACTATTCCATGTTTACAAGTCAGAAACTTGAAGACATTGACATTTGTGATGCTTGATTGTGACTGTGTACTCAGTAAAGTTCTTTCAAGTTTGATAGTTCAGTTTCACATTTTCAAGTAATTATATTCCCATGGAATACTATATATTTTCTGAAAAAACAAGTTCATACTTTGCCCGTATTCAAACCCGTTTTTAATTTTTAATGAGCGCGGTTTGACCAGGTTCCGACCACTTTGTTTGCAACGGGAAATAGTGGAGAGAGTACTGCGCAGAGCAGCATGTACCTGGTCTATCAGCAGGTACCACTATCTTGAAGCAATTAGAATCATAAGCTCATGCACTCCTAACCGTAGGAAGCGATTAGAACCACTCCATTATGTCGATGGTGAGAGGAATTTGAACCAAACGTAAAGATGCATGACAATTTCGCAACATGTAAGAAATTTCCGGACATTGTATAATCTTCCACTTCAGGTAAGCATCTATTGCTGGCGTCAGAGCCAGGCACTTCCCATGCTTACTAACTCCAAGAATTCCCACAAGGCACAAAGACACATCACAGTACAGAATCTAAGCTGTGTTTCCACTTCAAAGAGAAAACATTATATAAACATGTCCGGGTTCCACTGGCAGTGTGCACATAGGTCATAACTCATAAGTAAAGTCATGGCAGCTGATCTTCAAAGCGAATCAATGGACTACAGAACTGAACTACTATCACCCTCAGCGACTGCGCAGGAATCTGCCGGAACCACCGATGAGCCACCATGGCAACTAAACATCGACATGTTCAAGTTGCCCCAGGATCAAGTTGATCAGAACATGGGCAAAAGCACCGTGCTGGGTTTACGTAAGAATCTATCTTTAATGTAAACTATACTTAAATACTGTACAACATGGATCACTGCTCTCTTTGAACCAGCTAACAAGACTACTCTTCCCCAAACTTTGAACACCTATTCAGGAAAAAGATGGAAGATTGCGGCGTATTATAAGAGGCAAGAGAATATTATCCAGGGATTTAGTGAACTACAACCAGCAGATGTGGTTGATTCTCTACCTGCAAGTTCAGCTCAGGTATGATTTCTAAACTGCTTAACACATTAAACTTCATGCTAAAAAAACAAAAAAGACTTCTGTCTCAGAGACTGCCTTAGCAACACCAAGGTTTTCTCGTCAAACTTCGTCCGCTAATAGCTATCTGTAAAGTCATCAGAATGTAATGAGAACTGTTGTTTACCGGTAACTTTCTCCGGTCAGGATGAAGCTCTAAAACTTGCAAGAGGGGAAAGAACTGCAATCAGAGCATCAAACATAGTGAATTTCATCCTCCTGGCAGCAAAAATCTATGCTTCTCTAGAGACTCGATCAATGGCAGTAATAGCATCGACCTTGGATTCCTTCTTGGATGTCTTATCAGGACTCATCTTGTGGTTTACTGCTAATGCAATGAAGAAACCAAATCCAGAAAGATACCCAGTGGGGAAAACTCGAATGCAGCCAGTGGTAAGTAGAATATTGCTTCAAATAACCAAACAATGCAAGATCATGCATGTTTCAGTCAAAAAGTTTCGCAGTGAGCTATGAAACTGAAGTCTTAAAAAATCACCACCACAGTTATCGATTATAACAATCAGAGGCCTGAGCAGAAGACCATTTCACCCAAGATCGACTCAGAAATTTAGATCCATTTCTTAGTGAAACAATTTTTTTTCTTACCAATTCATTCCAATCTACAGGGAATAGTCGTCTTTGCATCAGTAATGGCAGCCTTTGGCCTGCAGATATTGTTCGAATCTTTCAGACAACTAATCACCAAGGTAAGGTGTGTACTTCTACACCAAGTCTAGATTAATGACAATCACTATAACAAGTGTGATCCTGGTATAGGCTCAACCAGAGGGGAGCCCAGAGAAGGAAAGATGGATGATCGCAATCATGGTTTCTGTCACAGTGATCAAGTTCATCCTAATGGTTTATTGCCGAAGGTTCAAGAATGATATTGTTAGAGCATATGCTCAAGATCATCTATTCGATGTTGTTACCAATTCAGTTAGCCTAGCCACAGCTGTCTTAGCAATCCACTTCTTTTGGTGGATTGATCCCGCAGGAGCTATGATAGTGAGTTCACCTCAGCTCTTACATATTCTAATGTCCCTAACAGTATCTAACTGAATTGCTGATACAGATAGCTCTATACACAACATGTACATGGGCAAGAACGGTGCTGAAAAATGTATGGTCATTGATTGGACGAGGAGCCCCTCCAGAGTACTTAACAAAGTTAATCTATCTTACATGGAACCACAGTGAGGAAATCAAGAAAATTGAAGCTGTTAGAGCTTACCGCTTTGGACATCATTACTTTGTGGAGGTAGACATAGTATTGCCAGGAGACATGCTGCTGAGTCAAGCCCATAACATAGGCGACACCCTTCAAGAAAAACTTGAGCAACTTCCTGAAGTCGAACGAGCTTTCGTTCATGTTGATCATGAGTTTACTCACAAGCCAGAACATCAGAAGAAGGCACAACAATGAACACCCAAGTTGAAAGTGCACAAGACTATTTAACACGATCTAGTGGACAACATAACTAGTCTTTCTAGAGTGCAATATTTCTTAAAGAAATTGTAACATTGTACGGGTCATCTTCATTATGAAAGAAAGAATAGTAAGGATTCAAACCAGTTTTGGAAGTAGCTTTCAAACTGAGTATTCATGTCTGAAGTCTGAACTACTTTCTACTACCAATTGACAGTTGAAATGCCAAACAGATGATTCCTAAAATAAGTAGCTTATCTTTCACCCTAGTGGTTGCTTAAACCTGGTGATCACGGGGAACTCAGACAAACAGAAAAAGTCTAAATTACTTAAATGGTAGAAGGGAACAGCTTTCACTGTTCAGTAATCAGTACTTCTGTACTTCAGCTGTCCAATCCAAACACGCTGAGCGACATTATAAATTCATGGGTATATGCGAACTCTAGACTCCCTGAGAAAGATCTGTCCTCAGAACGTTGAGGCTAGTCAGTAGTCACCATTCTTCCAAATACAGCAGGCTTGGAACCGACTACATTCTTCCAAAATGTAAGGTCGTGGGCATATGTTCCAAGTTTCTTTGTTTTAGTGAATTGTGATACAGTCGAGGCTACTACGATAATTGGGACTAAGTGAGAAGCAAGACACCAACAACCCTCATTCCCCAAAAAATTTCAGAGGCAGTTCAACGGATTTCTCTGGAGACCTCAAAAACTCAAAGCATGGCTGTCAACGTTTACCCAGCTGAACATAACTTTTTTAAATCAAATTCAGCTTTTTGGCTACTAAAATTTCTAAACTCAAAACTTGACCTTCTACTGGGAAAGGAAGAGAATAAGGAAGGCTACTAATGCTACCAAATTGCAGGGATGACAAGATGTTACAGCTTCAACCATCCTTGGCTCTTAATCACAAATACAGACGGAATCAGAGTTCCCTGAAGTAGTCAACGAACATAAAACAACACTTTGCTGACTCAAACTTGTTTGGGCTTGGTAGTGTGGAAAGTGGTTATGGGGCAGAGCAAGGCAAATCTCATCACATTCAGTGGGTATGGATCGAGAAACAAGCACAATGATCTGACAGGACCATCGAAGCTTCAACAATGAGATACAACTATTTTTACCACTCCCTGGTTCCTACACTCTAATCATGCCTCATTCTCATCCAAAAATTTTAAGGGGACAAAGCCATCTTCAAAAGAAGTAACAAAAGGATTCTGCCCTCCACTTCTCTTACAGATACACTTAGAAGTTTAAAATGTTCGATAAGTTCAATGAGAAAATTCTGAAGTAGCCCAGCTCATGATTTCCTCTTCTAGTGCAGAAACTCACTATCGTTCCAGAAATCATATGCCCATATACTGAGTGATTCTCAAGTTGCCACTTCTCCTACAACTCTAAATGCCTGTTAACTAGCGAAATTCACATATCAATGGACCTCATTCCTATAACATTTCCACACAACAACAATCAATAACAACAAAAGTACTTCAACATTCAACACTCTTTGAGGCGACTGATATCGCAAAATTTCACCTACAGAAAACATATCCCAATGAGCAAACTACTTCCTATAGGCTCTAAAACAACCATCAACTTCCTCATTTTTCGACAATTACCACACTCCAATCTCCACACATGACAAAATTGGTAAAAAAAACACATCCCAGTGAGCAAACTACTTCCTCTAAACTCTAAAACAACCATCAATTTCCTCATTTTTTGACAATTACCACACACCAATCTCCACACGTGATAGAAAGAGTAAAGAGTTGTTCTATTGTGACCAATAAAAATCTCATCTTTACCTACATTACTACATACCACTACCAAGCCAACATTAACGCAAACAACCCATCTTTTTCACATGCAATCAAAATAATTACCTTCATAAAACACCATAGCTTAAAAAAAATATATAAATGCATCCAACAAAAAAGCTTCAAATCAACCAGCAAGAACCCATCTTTTTTTTTTTCAATTTACCACCAATCTTCCTCATGAAGCTTTTCATAGATAACACATAAGATAAAACATTGTCTGATAATTCCACAACAAAATAAAAGAGAGAGTAAGAAATAAACATTGAAAATATCAAAAGACGACCCGGAACTGCGGGGCGTCGGATTCTAAACCCGTGAGAATTTCCCAGCGACATGGTTCAAGCTCCTCGGAAACGGGGCAGTACCCGGCAAGGGTAACCTTGTCATTGGAAGCAGCCACCGACCCGAATTCGAATACCGTCACCTCCGTCGGACGTGGCCGCCTCACCTCCTCCGCTCCGTTCATTCCCGCCACCTCTACGCCGCCGCTTGTGGTGGTTGATGTTGGGTTGTTGCTGGTGGCGCCGCCGTTCTTCTGTTGTGGTTCCTCTGCCTTTTCTTTGCTGCTGTTTTTCCACCATAGCAGTCCCATTTTTTCCCTTTTTTCTGATGCTTTGATTGTCTGGAAATTTTGAGAGGAAAAAAAGGCGTTTTATCCAGAAGTGGGTAGAAGAAGACTGATCGACTGATGAGGGTCTTGGGGATTTTGATTTTCCGAAAACAATTCTTATACCGTACCCCCGGGGGTATATACAGTTTTCGTACCCCCAAGTAGAGTTGGACACGTGTCGGGTCGTGTCGTGCTTCGTGCCGGCACGGCGTGCCAGACGGTCAACTTGGCACGACCCGGGCACGGTCCTCGTGTTAGCGTGCTCGTGTCGTGTCGTGCCAAAAATTCAAAACCTCACCATGGCACGGCCCATGGCACGCTGACACGGCGTGCCGTGTCGTGCCACAGTGTGTCAACCCGCGTGCTAATAGCTATTTTTTGACTTTTTCGATGTTTTTTTCCTTTTTACGTGTTTTAGCGTGTCACAGCGGGTCAGCCCGCGTGCCACACCCGACGTGCCTCGTGTCGGAGCGTGCCAAGGCATGACCAAACTCCTATTTCGCAATCGTAGCACGAGGAGAGCCCGGCGTGCCACGTGCCGTGCCGGCCCGCTCGACCCTCTTGTCGTGTCGTGCCCGTGTCGTGCTCGTGCCAGCCCGCGTGCCGCACGCAGCATGTGACACGAAAGGCCAACTCTAGTGGCCAGTGGCCAGTGCCCACCTCCATGGTTAGTGAGCATGGCTGCGGCCCTAGTGCATTCACAAAGATACACTCTACTATAAAAGCAGAGATGGTCGATCGAGTAGGGCGAGTACCACAGCTAGGTTAAGACCCTAATATATTAAAGTCCCGTTTGGGACTAAATAATTAAACACGACCGTATTTACGTTTGGCCAAATATGAAACGAAAATTTTACTCCACTAGCCAGTCACCACAAGTAGTAGTAGGGAAATGACCCACTAGGCCACTACTCCACTAGCCAGTCCGACTAAGCCCAAAAGGAGCAATAAAATCCCAACCCGATTACAACCCAACTCAGGCCGAAACAAGTGCGCCCACCTCGACGGGTTAGTGATCGGATCATGGTACTGGTCTACTGGATGTAAACTCTCCCACTAACGATAATAATATAAAGTCTACTATTTAAAATGATCTTCTGTATTATGTATCATTTCGAAGGCTCCCACTTATGACGAGATAAACGCATCCGCGACATCATTAAAATGACCGAGACACCACGCGTAGAGAGAGAGACCCAGCCAGCAAGTAGGGGAGTAATCCGACTAAGCACACTTTGTCCTATCCATCACCACCATGGCCCATGCAACGCAAGTTGCAAGTCGCACTTGCGGAAAAATCCACCCTTTTTAATGGTCAAATCAAACCTTACAATTTCCACTCGCACGGAATAAACAAGGGAAAATAAATTAAAGTGCAAATAGTACTATTTTTTTCTTACCTACCGTATGTATTTTAATGCAGAATTGGTCAAGTAGTAGTACATAATTTTGGTAGTATAAGATATGGTTTGTAGTTTGTACACCCAAAATTGATTTTCTTGCCTAAAAATCCTTCATAATAATCAGATTTTCACGTGTGCCACGCCATTCTTGCATATATCCACAACTACCCACATATTATTTCCTTACCTTTTTTTTTTCTGCCCTGTGATTCTGTCTTCTTTGCCCTCCATTGACCCCATCTTTAAGGTGTGTCTTCTCCTTCAAGTCTTGTTTTTTTCTTCATAATTTGTGTTTTTTTTTTTATGAATTAATTTGATGGGTATTTTTTTTTTTTGTTTTGCTATTGTATGTATTGTGGATTTTTTCATGTTTTTTTTTTTGGTGTAATTTAGGTGGGTTTTTTTTTTTTCTTACATTGAAGATTCCTGTTAGCTCTGTTAGAATTACTATTTTTAGCATGGATTTTGCACATATTTTTGTCCTGAAAACTTTTTTTTTGTTGGTACATAAGAGTAGCTAGTGCTACGGGGGTGGGGATATGAAGATTTGATGTCCTTACCAGTTACCTCTAGGCCAACATTGATCCTCGTCCGGAAAAGTTTTTATTTTATGTTTGGAGGAGTGGTAGGTAAGTGACTAAGTGTTAGTTGCAAGTTTGAGAATTGGTCAAATTTTTGTAAGTTGTTGGATAAGGTTTGATGAAGAACAATGATTCCATCATGTATAAAAAATGTTTAGTATAGGTAAATTGACAGATCACGCAGTGACAAATGCTGGGGTAAGGAAAATTTAGAGGGATTTTAATGTTGGAAGTTGATAATTTTGTGGCTTATGCTTATGGGTTAATCTGAATTAGCTTGTTTGAGGAAGTATTGGGTTGTTTAAAACCCTGATTTGAAGAGGTACAAAGGGGTTTTCTGAACCTGTGTCACTTTCAGAGCTTTCGTTGTCGTTGTAGCTAGAATTTCCATTCCTTCGGAAAGAACTGAAATGTAGAAGTTAGAACTTCTTCTTGAGGGTGAAATCTAGAATTTTGAGTAGTATAGGAAAGCGGAAGACACCATTGGGAGAGAAGGGTAGATCATACTAGGGCGCTTCCTAGGCATGTTGCGCGAGGGGGTTTGAAACTTTGAATGCGCGTAGCCTTACTCCTATGATATTCGGAGTGGCTTTGTCCGAGTGACCCTGTGGAATATTGTGTCTAATGTACGCTACTTCACAATCTATAGAAGTGACCAGATAGAATGAAGGGTTTTGATTTGTTCCATTACAGTTAGAGCCAACTATTAGTCGATCTAATAGCAAGTCATTAATTATCTACATCCCTGTTTCGCTGAATATTAAGTTGTGCGTGGTTTAATTATAACAAGTCTAGCAAGGATGGGATGACCGGAGTTACCTTGTGTACATGCTCTTTGTTTATCCATGGTGTTCGGACTGATGGTCAATTGTGAAACCGTGTTCAAAATTAAACTTAAAACGTGAAAGAAAATCCCGTCCTTTTGCCTGCAAAGGTTAGCTAACTCATGGGCTTGAAATAACTATGTCCTGTGATGTTTCCGAACACAGCAAACCTCCAAACCCCGACAGAACTCTTTGAGTTTCTTAGGGATTGATGAATATGGTAGTATAGTTGAAACTGAACCAATTTGTTTTTCAACTGTTGAGGCTTTGTTGTATCATAATATAGAAACTGAGACATTTCATTGCACATATAAAGATCTTATCTTTTCTTGTTTTCCATCATTTATACACTGTTTGACTCGGAATTATTTTCTTGTCAATGATGGCATGCCCAATAGATGGAATTGATGGCACACAGCAAGGTGATGAACTGATAATGTGTATGGGGTAGAATGTTTTTGGGATCAGGTTCTTTGGTAGAGATGTTGTGATACTAGAATTGTTCAACTGGAACTTCATGTTTACGCTTCTCATTTGGCTTATTTCTGCATGTAGTCTTTTCTTTTGTGGGTCATTCTTTCTTAGAAACCTCTTTAACACCTAGGCACTTTCGTTTCAGAAATGAAATATGATTCTTTGAGGTTTACTTGAAATGTATCTAACACTCGGAACGTTGGTCCTGTTCTGTTAGTCTGGGACTCTGGGTGCTCTTCTTTCTCATCTCAGACATTCCCGTAGAAATCAATGATCTCCCTTAAATCGAAGTGCCCAGCTTGATAATTGAATACGTTGTTGTTAAGTCCCCATTATTGCTTTGTTGGTTGCAAGTCATTTTGTGGTTTGTCTAGGATAACTTAAACACATAGAACACCTTTAACAAAGGAACCTAAAAACTAGTTGTTTCTGAACTGATGTTCAATTCGTCATGCCGCTGCTATCTTCATACAGCCAGCGTATAGGTAAAAAGCTTTTAGACGAAAGCCAAGTCTTCGTTGAATGGCATTGCATTGTTGCATAGCCCCAGACTGTCTACAGGGTAGAGACTTGCCTCTCTAGGGTCTAGTGTCAGAATTAGAGCCATTTCTGGCATGGAGCAGGCTCACGTATCAAGGAAGATGATTACAAACCTAAGCATCTAATCTGAGAAGTTCATGGACCTATGTAATAAGAATTTTGACTGCTGGAGATTGTAGGTGATGAGTTGTTATTGATTGTCCTTTTTACGATGTCTGCAGTGTACCCTGTTGATAAAGATTTCATGGCTCAGACAGTACCTGCTGAGGATTTTATTGGGGATATGACTCGGGAATCACTTATTGCTATCTCCTACTCCTTGCCTGAAAGTGATCCTGCTCAATCAGAAGATTCTCCAAAGAAGTCCCCTGAAGTTGCTAATGGCGTAATTGACAAGGAAGACACTAGTGTGGAGGACTTTAGTAGGTCTGAACTAATATCATTATCTTACACAGCACCAGAAGATGAACCGCTACCAGAACTCAATGGTTAGCTGCGAAGTGGTGTTCTTTATGTAAAACTAGTCGGGGTTAAACCCTTAAATATACACGTCTTTGATCTGCTTGTTTGATTGAAAAGAAAATGGCTACCAACTTGTAAGTTCTGTTGGTGTTGTCATGTACCTAATATGCAGGGTTTCCCTTGCAAACTTTTGAACTGGAGTAGCCTCTTGAAAACTCAAGTTTGCTTCAAATGTGATATAGTCCATCTTCTTTCTTATTTGTGTTGAAACTTGTCTCTCCCTTTTTCTTTTAGGATTTAATACAAAAACTAATTGCATTGGATGATTGTTGAAGGACATGATCTATATACTAGCTCGTAAAATATATCGTCTTGTACCTACAGTAAAAAATGTTCTGCCTAAATGGTGAAGTCTTATGACTATGCTGTTAAATTGTACTCTCTTCAACTCTGAGCAAGAGTTTGTAACTTTACTTGCAACATCATCACTAGATTGGTCCTGGATCGCGATCATCAGCTCAACTGGTTCTCGTGAACAGCCGCTTACGGGTGGGCTGTCGTCCCCTCTTCCTCGTCGTTGTCAGCTGTCAATACTAGTCTCCACAAGGTTTCTCATAGATATTTTCCGGTAGCAGGACAGGGAAACCCGGAAAATGTCATGTTTGTTCAAAGTGTACCAGGCAAAGGTGTTTGAATATCAGACAAAATAGATTCCTCAATAGTCCTAATTCTAGAGCTGGCAAAAATCAACTGGACCAGCTAACCCGACCTGAAAATGACCCGTTTAGTGTAGGTTTGGGTCAATGGCTCCTAACCCGTTTAACTAAATGGGTTGACC
>JBBYHQ010171597.1:0-25649 GCA_038382645.1 Spergularia azorica
AAATTTGTGAAATGGTAGCACGTGATTGGAGGGGTACACGGAGTGGGACACGAAAGTGGGACGGGTGATCCGCACTGATAAATTGTTGCAATTGGAAGCTGGCTGTGTATCTTTTAAGGGAGGGTGGGGTCATGGTAATGATGTGGGACCCGAGTTTTGTCGTTTAGTTGACACGTGGAGGTATGGGTGGAAAGAGTGGAGGAGGAGAGGCGGAGGGAACGGTGATTACGGTGAAGTGTGAGTTTGTCTGTCTGGCGGTGGTTGTAACTAACTCGATCTACTAGTCCTACAACAACTACGTCTAGTTTAGCTTAGTCTAGATAGGAACAAGTGTACAAATACAAGTGCGATGAAATTGTCATCTTCCAAAGGTAAAATAGAAGTACTTTGACATGGTAAAAGTTTTACGTTTATATCCAATTCGAAAACGGACTGAATCGAATTGTGGTGGTAGAAGGTGAAGGCGAAAATTAGAAGAGAACGATATAATAAAATATTAATATTATTATATATTTCGTATGATTAAAAAAACCAGTGTAAACAGATGGTGATGGTAAAAACCACAAGAAAAAGAAGTGGAGATTGATTTTACAAAGGGGAGACACGCATACAGTCTTTACCAGTGACGTTGATTAGTGAAGACCATTGATTATGGGCTAAGGTGAGTAAATATTTTTATCTTTTCGTTGGAATTCAAATGTACTTTCAGTGTTATTATATCAAAGGAAATACTCTATATTACGTTCAAGCTAGAAAAATAATCGTTTCGTAGAAATATACTATTTCGATTCGTAATGGTATTGTCGTTTTGTTTTTGTAAATGCTAATCTTTCTCATTCGATCGACTCCCCTAATATAGTACTCTAATACTCCATACTACTCCGTATTTATTAAGAAAAATATGTTAACAATAACTTTATCATTGTTTGAACTTTCATGTACCAAAGAATTGTAAATTTTCTTACCACATTGAATTGACTATCAAAAATTCCATGAAACATGTAAATGCAAATTTTAAAATAAACGTAAAAAATTACATACAATACTTTATAAGACTAAATTCGCCCCTCCCTTATTAATCCACAAACTTCATGTTGACGTCGTATTCAATCTCCCGATCAACTGGGCATGCATTTTCTTACACACTTATTACATACCTATACTGACCTATACGTCACTGCATGTGAAGCTTGTTGACTATACAATGGAGTATCAAAATATGTAAGCTATCGTTTTTCTTTTTCTTTTTTTAAATTGCTCCCCAAGTTTGACCAGAACTATTCTTGAGCCAGAACAAATACATGTAAATTGGCAAAACTGCGCGTAACACCGAATAATTTTGCCTGCTTTTTGTCACCTCGATATATACCAAAAGGTAAAAAAACCAACCTTAGAGAAGCCTCAAAAGTTAAATCTAGGCTGTTTACTACTAATTACGGGGGGTAAAAGTAATTAAGCATGCCTTAGGAAAGTGTGTTAATGTGGGTGGCCACTAGGGGAACAAATCTAAAACATAATCAAACTGCGCAATATGTACTTTTACCAACTTTACGTGCATGGAAAGATTTTCTGTTTTTACCGTTTTCCCTCTATTCGATATTACCTCATCTTTGTTTACTAATAGTTGGAATTACCAAGGGGCAAGGACTTACATGTGGGTTGACCAGGACCTGGCACGCCACGCCAATGCTAATCTACGTAACTAGGTATTTAATTACTAACTTAAGAGTCAAGAGTTGGGGTTTTTTTTTTTTTTGGTACAAAGACGATAATGTAAGAATTAACTATCATCTATTACATCCTCCAATGGAGGCAAAATAATAAGTTCATCATCAAAGAAACTTCTTAAACCCGCAATGTCTAAGATGTCGACTTCCACTTGCTCAAAGTCGTCAATAGTTTGGAAATATGTCGGAGGAAGAATCGCTCTCGCTTCCCTCGCCATATGATCCGCCAACATGTTGTGCCTCCTGTTCACAGCCTCGGCACTTGCACGGAGTTCCATCCGGAGCTCTCTGGACGAAACCGTGTACCGCTTGAAGGTTCCTGCTCACAGATTCGAATGAAATCTGACAGGACCTCCATAAGATGAGAATCCCTCCTGACTTTCCATTCGGCATATATAGTACAGAGTTTGATTATTTGCTTGTTATTTTTCATTTGATCATTTGCTTTTGTTAGTAAGTGGAGTGTGCATATATATTACAGAGTTTGATTACTAAAGATTAATCGGATAGTGTGAGAATCGTTGCGGATCAATATCAGTCCGTTCGTAAACAAAGGAGAAGATTAGCTCATAATCAATTAGTCTGTTGGGGATCTATTCTAAAATTAGTTGACAATAAAATCGACAAATGAATAGACGACTATGTATATTTGAACAACGTATGTAGCTCGCTAGATCGAAGTGCGAGTTTATGAGATATTGATATGTCAATAAGAGTTAGTTAGGAGTATATATGTTAAAATAAGAGTTAGTATCGAAATTCATCTTAACACACTACAACATATGAGTACTTTCTTTTTTGGTACAACGACGAGAAACCAAACTTAACTAATGTCTGTTACATCCTCCAAAGGAGACAAAATAATAAGTTCAACATCAAAGAATTTAGCTAATAATCCAACAATGTTTGCGATTCCGACTTCAACTTGACCAAAATCTTCATCAGTTTGCAATGATGTCTGAGGAAGAATCACTCTCGCTTCCCTCGCCATATGATCCGCCACCATGTTGTGTCTCATGTTGAGAGCCTCTACACTCACATTGAGTTATATCTGGAGCTCTCTGCATCTCAAATAGATGTTAGCTAACCGATCCATGGGTTGGTCTAAATCCCCAAACCCATGGACTACTAGCTCACAATCACATAAAACCGTGAAATCAGTTCTATTTTGACGTTTCATCCAACTCAATCCCATAAGGACCGCAAGACCTTCGGCTAGAGTAGCATCAGTCGCATAGACATGGGCAACAATACCCTTACTCCATCGACATCGTAATCAAGGATACAAGCAGCTATCCCCGCATAAGTGTTCCCTTTCATAAATGACGCATCTGTAAAAAGAACCGGCTTGGACCAAGGTAGAGGAGATAGGTTGTTTTTTAAGAAGTGTGACAGATGGCATAACTCATAACCATAGTATCCAGAATATAGTTAGTCATGCTTATATAACTCAATCACGATAATAAGATTCAACGTTCATTCATTCCCCTACTAGATTATTACGAGGACGTATGAGATAAGTCAATCGTACGCGTGTTGTGGGTAATTTAAGTACATATCTTTTACTACAATACACTATAGTGTAATACTAGGTATCAAAGTAGGTAATGGTTGACTGATCGTAAATTGAAGAAAAAAAAGAAGTAAATTGTTTGGTAATCAACAACATGCATATCTTGCATGCGTATAAATTATATAATATAGTAACGCTAAGTCGCTAACGGTTACATGGATTCCCTTTTTTTTTTTTTTTACGGTAACTATAGTACGAAATACTACGAATTACATTGCATACAACACCAATTCATGTTTAATTTTGTGATCTCACATTCTTCTCGAGTACTGTACATAATTTGTTAGACAAATTCATAAGACAAAAAGTTGGTCCATCTACTACATACATCACCAATAAAAAACAATAATCACAAAGGAAAACATAATAAACTCGGCATGGCATCACCATGCCACCTGTAATCTACACGCAATTCTCATTTCTCAGTCGAAGCGCAAACCACCACTAACAATTGAGTAACAAACATACAAATCATGTTCCAGGCCATGGGTGACAACGACGGCGTCGTTTTGCTGTAACTTCGTCACCCCTTCTTCACAGAAAAAACCGAATTAATTATTACTTTCAGAAAAATATTCCATTTTTTAAGACATCCGTACGCAAAAATTATCATCGTCTCAATTTTTTTTAATAATATCAACTCCACTTTTCCGACGCGGTTAAGAAACAAAAGAGGAGTACGTATTTATTTTGATTTTTTTGAGGTCAATCAACACCTTATTATTATCTCATATCTCGATCTAATCTTCCTTAATTCATACATTTTCTTCATCATTATCATCACTTAATTTATCTCACGTTTCAATCTTCTAGAGCAAGATTCATCAATTTTCTCTCTCCTCAGCTTTCCGGTGAGTCGATTTTCATATGTTTTCGTCCATTTTTTTCCGATCAAACTACTTTCTGCTGTTCAGAATTAAATTATTGCGTTGTTATTTGAGATAATATTGTTGAATTTGGATATGAACATTGTTTTTTTTTTTTCTGATTAATTTTGTGAAATTAGGTTAAAAATTTGGGTAGAAAATGGTGAAGGAGACAGAGTACTACGAGTTATTAGGAGTTGGTGTTGATTCTACACCTACCGAAATTAAGAAAGCGTACTATATACAGGTCAGTTCACTTTGAATTTCATCTTATAGATTTTCTACCATTTTTGCCTAATTTTATGAAATGTCGAGTTGTTTATTTAGGTTTAGTAATTTTTGATCACATTGTATTGGATTTGTTTGCAAAGAGTTTGTTTGTGATTTAGGGTATAAGATTTTGGACCTTACGAAGATTCGGTAGTTATTTCGAATTGTCGATTTTCGACCTAATTCGGACTGTTTGGGAGTTGGTTTGTGATTAATGGTATACTAGAGCTGGACAGCTAGCCTGATAGGGTATAAAATTTTGGAATAGAAGGTAAAAATCTTCAGTTAGTTATGTTGACTTGGTATTGGGGTTTCCTGACAGTTGAAACGGTTGATCTGAATTAAACGGAGAGAAGATCAAATAACATAAAAGGTAGTCGTAGTAAGTTGGTCGGATTTGAATGCTATTGGATGAGTTGAGCTATGGTTGTTGGGAAAGATGAGTGAGTGAGAAATCGACAACCATTGGACAATATGGCAATATCGCTCCTATCCTAAGCACGGTGGTCCTTCTCACGTTATATGTGTGGGGATTGCATAATGTGAGAACTGAGAAGGATAACGACCATGATAATCATAGTCATCTTTGTTGGGGATTACATAATGTCGTTTCATATTTGTTGTTTTTTTCTAGAGCTAGTTCTCTTGACCGATTACCCGAGCTACTAAAGTTGTTAGTGCCACTAGTTTGTCATCATCACTGATTATTGTGGCGGTTGTTTTGTTTTTGAGCTATCTTTTGAAGCAGATTTTTATGATAGAAGGAATGACACCTTATCTTTGTTGGGTTAACTAGAATTACTAGCTTTGGCAAGTTTTGCCTCAAGATGAAATTAACTACTGGTTTCCACTTGTCATCCTTACTGCCTGTTGTAGCAAATTTTACTCTGCTTGCACTTCCAGGTTTCCACATGAGCTCACTTGTACTTCATATGTTATTAATCACGTGCTTTGTTGATCTTCAACGTTTGCGTTCTTGAAGTGTTGTTGAATAGTCCTCTATTTTAAGACTGGACTTGGTAGGAAAAGATGCTGCAACTTTTAACACTGGAATAGTGCAATATACATTCAGAACACAATCAAACTTCATTTATCCAATTCATCGTTCAAGTCGCTTTGATATATAGATCAAGATGTTTCATTCTTGGTACTGAACTCTGATTGTAATTGGATTCATGATGTTTGTCTCTCCTCAGGCAAGGATTGTTCATCCTGATAAGAATCCTGGAGATCCACAATCTGCCCAGAAGTTTCAGGTACACTGTCTGACTATCTTCTTTTCCTGTAAAGAATTAAAGATTAGGGACTACACCGTATGCTTTAATTTCTTAAATTTTGCTCTAATCTTGTAATGCATGTATATGCACTCTACCTGTTTATTCACTTAGTCGAGGAGGTTTATACATAAGCTTTTTTAAATACCACGCCTGAAATTCTGAACAACTGCCGTACCTTCTTTTTTCCCTTTTATAATCTACTTCAATAAATGATGCAGCACTGTGCTCTGGATGTAACATGTGCTTGTCTTTTTATTAGGAACTTGGTGAAGCTTACCAAGTACTAAGTGATCCTGAGAAACGTGAAGCATATGACAAGTTTGGGAAGACTGGTGTACCACAGTAAGTATTCATAATTTGAAAGAAAATTGTAATGAACTATGTTTTTTGTCTGCTTTTATCACCATTAGAAGCTTTCTGTGTGAGTGACCCATTTTCTTACAGGGTTATTCACTGAATCACGGCAGTACATTTACATACCTAAAATTTGTGCTTTATATATTTCCTGGGTTCTCATAATCCCTCTTAGTTGATGCTGGGTGTGAAATGTCTTTGTCATCATCTTTTCCTCATTGCTTTGTTGAATACACAGGGATGCCATGGTCGATCCAGCAGCAGTATTTGGAATGCTGTTCGGAAGTGATTACTTTGAGGATTATATTGGACAGCTTGCTTTAGCGTCCATAGCCGGTGTTGAGTTCGAAGAGGATCCTCAACTTCCTGCAGAGCTCCGGAAACAGAAAGTTCAGGATAAGATTAAGGTATTCTATTGTGGTGTTGTAGACAGACATAAATTGTTCAAGGATCGAGACCTGATATACTAAGTATTCAATATTGCCTTGCAGATAATGCAGCAGGAGAGGCAGGACAAACTCATACAGATTCTCAAAGACAAGCTTCAACCATATGTTGACGGTCGCACTGAGGAGTTTGTTGAATGGGCCAAGACAGAAGCATCTAATCTCTCTAAAGCTGGTAATTTTGTTCATATTTTCCCTTCTTAAGTCAAGCACTTGCCAACTAGGTCATTCGTCTTTGAGGTTAAAATTTGTTCCTTAATGGGTCTGGAGACATTAATTTCCTCCACCCTCTCCCCTCGGCTTCTGTGGGTTTTAACTAGGTCCTGCTCGCAGCATCCCTCCCCCCTCCCCCCTCCCCAAAGATCTTTTTTCCTATTCAGCTTGACCAGATTAATGGCATTAGTTGAAAAATATATTCTTGGACAAGATATGTTGTGAATTAAGACTATTTGAACTAGAACTGTGTCTGAAACTACTTGTGTGAATGGGACTCAAAATTTAATGATTTAATGAAGTAACGAACAATGTTAACATGAGAAGACGGCAATCAACAATATTTTGCTTCCAATAGATTACTTAAACCTTTGGAGTTTATATCTCAGAAAAAAAATTTGGAGGAAAGAAACTTTAGAAATAGTTGTCCAGCTTCTGGACTTGATGTATCTTGTGTGGCCTGTGCTTCAATTTGCTACATCTGTTTCATTTGTTGCTGTATAACACAATTTTGTAATTATTGATCACTGTCGGCAGTTTTTGGGGAGGCTATGCTACACACAATTGGTTATATCTATACAAGACAAGGCTCTAGAGAACTTGGGAAGGACAAGAAGTTCTTCAAAGTTCCCTTTTTAGCAGAATGGGTGCGTGACAAAGGACACCAGATTAAATCACAAGTGATGGCAGCTTCAGGTAGACAACTGTCCTGGGACTTTATAGCAATTTTAGTTGGAAGCTCATCATTGTTCTGCCATCTTTTGATGTTGACATATGTATCTTTGGGCATATAGGAGCTGTGCAATTAATTCAAATACAGGAGGACCTAAAGCGGTTGAGTCAGGCAGAAAACAGGGAAGAGAGCATGGTGAAAGCCATGGAAGAGAAGAAAGATGCCATGCTTAATTCGCTTTGGCAGCTTAATGTCATCGATATTGAGACAACTTTGTCACGTGTCTGCCAACAGGTGAATACCTTTTATATGTATACTATATCTCTATTTTGGCGTTCCTGTAAAGCAGTACCTCCATATATTTCTATCACATGAAAGTGAGTTTTTAGTACTATAAACTTGAAAAAAATTAAGACATGTGCCGTTTTGGTATCTCTTAATATTCTGTGGAACTACATTTATGACATGCTTCTTCATTGTAGGTTCTTAGGGATTCTACTGTTCCAAGGGAAGCTCTCAAGGCACGCGCTAGGGCATTGAGGAAACTAGGAACAATATTTCAAGTAAGTCAATATCGTAAGGAACAAGTTATATTAGTATTTACTGGATGTTTTCTCATTTAAATTTGTTCTACTTACATGTTCCACCTTATTATTCATGTAGGCTTTTGCTAAATGACTCTGTCGCCGATCTACAAGAATAAGCCCATATTAATTGTGTGCGGCGCCCTTCCCTCCTGAATATATGCAAACCTTTAATTTTGCTTTAGTTGGTGTTTGTCATTAAAAATGAAAATGGTACTTAATACACCTTTTTTCTTTCCATCTTTGGAGCATATTCGGGTACTGATTGTTTGATCGTGGCAACACTGATATGGTTTGCGTGCTCGTAAGCTGCAACTGGTCAACATTGGCTGTGATGGTTTTGTCCTTCTTCAATAACTATGGCTCAAGTATGATATTAACTTAGTTGCTCTTGGATAGGATGTGCTGCATTCGGCTAACAAATGATGTAACATGTCGAGTTAGGATTGATGCTAGTGCTCTGCCTGCTAGAACGTAGAGATTACAAGAGATAGGTTCTGTTTATCGTTTGGCTATTATGGTGGGTGCTCTCTGTGAATACAAAGGTTCCAATTTGTTGAGATGTCCTCAACTGTTGCCTTGTTTCAGGGTGCAAAGGCTCCTTACAAGAGAGAAAACAGTCTCCGAACTGAAGAGCCCAACCCGAAGGTCACTGGATCAGGATCAAAGGAAACTTGAGCCTCCCTATCAGCTATCTTGTTCAATGGCGTGCTATTCATCTTTGTATTGAATTCTGGTGGGCAATGTACTCGGTACATTCTTTTCGCTGAATGTAAACCAGTTGTCAGTCGGGTGATTCTTTTGCTGCTGTAAATTCTCAGCCTTTCTGTTGTTGCTTGCCATATTCAATCTTGGTTACCACATTATTGAGTTGTGAACCCGGCAGGGCTTTTTTTTTTTAATTTCAAAATCCTTGTTTAACAGAGGTGAGCCTTTGCAGCTACTCCGTATATATGAACAGAAGCTAGCTTGATTTATCCGTTTCCTCTCGTATATGGAACTGGCTCGATGTGTCTACTACATGGTTGTCGACTTGGGAGGAAAATTCATCTCAGTAACCAGTTACTTTCTCAGAACTTAGAGGGACGGATTTCTCTGAGTCAGCCAATCGCGTGGAATATGTTCTATATACTCGTATTCTTTTTTTTAGTTTATAGGGTAGGCAATGGCCACCAATGTGCCAAATTCTTGGGCATAATTACGTGCATGTTGTGCAATAGTTGCAACCCAAAACATCTCGACAACGTTAGCCTCAACTGGATTTTATCTAAATGTCATGTTAGATTAGGAAAAACGATGGTAGATTCAAGATTTTAGTACATAATCATGCATATGTACTTTTTAGTTGTCTTAGACTGTTGACGTGTAGTGTAAAAATCATACCCGTAATATCTTCTCACATCAAACCGAACAATAACAATCAAAAGAGCGGGATTAAGAATCAAAAGAGCCGAGAAGAACATGTTGGAGAAGTTCCAAAGCAATCAATCGTGGTACGGCAACTTGAACATTTGTAGACGTAACTACGTAAGCTGTGATTCCCAAAGCACAATGAAAGGCGAAGTGTCAAATTTCAAGGATTAAAAGTAAGTGCATGATGAATCAATCAATTGAAAGTGGTGAGTTGATCCAATTATAAGGATAGAATTAGGGCAGCTTATAATTAAAGAAACAGTACGTTGGAAAACCACCTTGAATCTTCATTTGATTGCTATAGAAAGGAGGCCCTCTTAACCAATAAAAATGTGATTAAGAAAAAGCTTATTAGTGCTTAACTTTATTCTCCACTATATTGTCTTATCAAACTTTGATGTTTGGTGAGTGTCTTTTGTCTTTAGGGATGATTAGAAGCACTACTTCTCCATAATACCTATTTTAGCCCAACCATATCCCAGTTAAAGAGACCACCCCAAGATATGTTGTCAAGCAACTTGTTGTTAAGACAAAGAAGTAAAGACCCGGTCTACTAATAAGGTTCCGATATCAAGAAAGTAAACGATATTGAGTAGGGTTGGACATTTTAAAGTCTGGAATCTCATTCTCCTTCTATCATCCCTTTTCGAATGGGTTTTATGATTCATACCAAGTAGCAAATCCGAGCATTACAATCGATAAGCATTATTGGATCGAAGTTTCCATGCAGCATACTGGACATAGACATATTTTAAATCTTTGGAGTTTAGAATAGTGAGCAGTGGAATTTATTCGACCTTGCTTGAGAATTTCAATTGAATAATTGAAGTGTCTATTTCATGCGAGGTTAGTTAAAGACTAATACTACTCTAAGCTATCAAAAATTCAAAATAGGCCATAGGGTAAAGCATTAACGTACCACGAGTCAGCTCAAAGTCAAACCTCCGGCTAGGCAGCTCTAAAGTCCAAAAGGAAAAGTTGCAACGAATGGCGGAATGGGGTAATAAAATGTGTCCATGGAGAGCATGAGTAAGAGGGCGCCAATTACAAAACATGTCATTAAATCGCCATGTTATGTACATGTTGTATGACTTTTATTGAAACTATTGTGTTTCTAAAAGGAGATTTACACTGCGTTGATCGATTTTTACATTCTTCTACTAATTGTTTTTACGACAAGTCCTTAATTAATAAGTAAAACTAGATTATGGCCATACTCGCATTTGCTAAATATAATTTTAAGCATGAATGCATTACACAAATTCAAAGCATCTCTATTCTCTACTAGTAGCACATAGTTTCAGATCAACATACAATAATGAACGTGCACTTGCACTTGCACATAGGTTATTAATCGAATTTGATCACCAATTCGATCAGCCATACTAGTCTATTGCTTTTATGAACGTCTCAAACTAAATTGTACCCGTTAAAATTACTAGCTAGATAGGTTGAGGCTACTATATGTGCATAATAACCTCAACAACCATCAAATATCTGAAGACTTTTTCCCTAATAAAATCCACTAACTCGTAGACTTAGAGCCCCAACAAAAGCAAAGTGGTCTCTTCTCACCTTTTACTATATAGTTTTTATATCATTAAAAAGCATAGAGATTACATTCTTTACCTTTAAATATCAATCAATGCGTTTATCTTTATCTACTAGAAATGCAACTCCTAGACAAATTAAAGTTCATGTGTCTTTTACATTAGACTAAACAACAAGAAAAAAACATATAATTTCATGTACTTCCCTGAGAATTAAGAATAAAAACAGCAGAGAATTAGAAGGTTAAGAGAGAGAAAGAGAGAAGTAGAGAGATTCTCTTGAATGAAGATGGGCTTCTTGCCAATAATTAAGAAATTTTGCTTCCTTTTACTCATCATTTCTGCCTCATTTATATCAACTTCATATGCAGGTAATCTTCATTTAGTAGAGTGTAATTTGCATTATGCATGGAGTGTGCGTATATATGCACGTAGAAAGAATGCATACGTCACGATTGATCGAAGATAATAACTTGAGCAGGACGGTCTGACGTCATATCGATTGAGTTTTTCAAACACGCATTATTAAGTTGCCTTGAATTTTCAGGTCGGCCTAGAATGACCAAGGAATCGTCAGTCGCCGATAAGGTGAGGCAACTACTAATCATGAGCGAGTTTTAATCTTTCTATTTCTCTTGTCCCTTTCTATTCTACGCATATACTCCGTAATTCGAACTTAAGACCTAACACCAATTAGTAATTTCATGCATTATATGTGTACGCGCAATATAATTCAACTTTGTTGGTAGATATCGATAGACTTTGTTTCGATTAGTGTACTGTTCTCTAGCTAAACTAATTGATTTCGAATACTGATTAATTATTTCAACTATGCTTAATTATATTGTCTTGAATGTTTGTTCTTTGATTTCATCACATGAATGAATGCAGGAAACAACGCGAAAACTAGACGAAAGTGATGAGTTTTCTATCCATGAAAGGTTGCTGAGGGCAAACACTCATGATTATGGAAGATATGATCCAACACCGTCTCTTCACAGGCCTCGTCACAAACTTATTCCTAATTAATTACAGTCATTACTACTATCATTAGGCCTTTTAATCCTTAATTAAATAAGAAAAAGGTCAGGGCCGGGTAATCGATTAATAATCTATCTGTTCTTCATAGCAATACATAGTATGTAGTTGATGGTGGAGTACATTTCATTTGCATATCCGCATATATGTATATATAGTCGTCGGTCGATCAGGAAATATAATACCTATGGGTACTTTTTGGTTTTTGGATTATGATAGTAGCACTAGCACATTAGCATATTTTGCTCCAACGACTAGATTAGTGTAATATTTACATGTTACGATCGTGTAATATTGTAATAGGATTTAGTTTATAACTTGGTTGATTAGTTAATTTTGTAACTAAGAACGAAACTTTATCGCACACAATTAAGGAGCGACACCCTATACAAACCAAACAAGATTAGAGCCATTAGGCCAGGTCTATTTTATTCATGCGAAATCTCTTTGGTTAAGCACAAATTAGAATCCCGGCCCCCCGTTCAGTTGGTAATAATATTTCCGCCGGCGGATGGACGATAATTTGTCCAAAGGGGACTCACGATTCTTCTCTGTGCTTATTGCCCCTGGTATGGTACATCTTGATCAATTGCATGACAAGTGATCATCAGATTGCTTGCTAGTGCGAGACCTTATTTTGTACCAGTACATTATAGTTTGTGTCTTTGCGAGTTGTGACTTAACAAAGAATGGGCCGAGGCATTTAATCCGAGACTTGGACCTTGGATCAGTGTTTATTAGGGTTTTGGAACTGGCCAAGCCCCACCCGGTTGTCTCGGGTAACATATCCATATTTTGTTTGTTCTTTTTGCCTAAAGATGCCAATTGAAACGAAGTTGTTTGACACTCAATGGCTCATTTGATACGTTTTTGGTTGTCACTTTTCATTTTGTCTCAATCAAAATCCATCTTTTAAAAATTACAGAAGATGGCTTTCCGCTCACCAGTTTGTATGTTCTCATTAATTCAACTAATGTTAATTTACAGTTTATTAAACTAAATGTGAAAATATAAACACGTCCTCAAAGTAACTGGTGGTAATGATCAATTTGATTTTCCAACAAGTTTATGTAAGACGAGCATGTGAGATCTTGCACAAGCATTAAACCGCATAAGCCAAATTATGTGGTGTAAATGAACTCCACTCGATTGTTTTTGGTAAGTTCATATCTAGTGATTCAGACATAAACATAGCTATTTGGATCATAATTTCCCATATGAATGGTACTATATATGTCCTACACCTAATCTTGAAGCCCTTGACAAAAGAGGAAAAATGACGATTTCTTAATTGAGCAAGTCAATCCTCAACTAGAAATTAAACGTATACATCAATAACATCATAGTATGTCATATGTGGTTGTAGTTGGACCTATAATTTCAATGATTCCTAAGAGTTCCCATTAGCTAGACCACCAAACCTTCAACAAAGATCAACTATAAACTCACATATTATTTCTTGTTGTCAAAATATATCAAATACGGAGTATACAAGTTGAGTCTTAAAAACATCTTATTGATATGGAAACACATTCGCTGCTTCTGATAAAATAAGCTAATAAAGTATACTAGTATATATATTATTAATAAAAACTCGTTCCATGAGTTAATTTTCCGACATCTAAAAGCCAAACACTCCGACTTTCACTCTTTAATTTGTTTCAAAGATTGTGCATGGATTGCTGGAGTTGTGGGCAACCGACGAGAATCGAACCCGCGGGCATCTAAAATCATTTTTCATGCTCCTCTTTTAAGATCTAACCTACAAATAAACTAGTTTTTCTAGTTGAATTATTTCCAAATTCTTAATACGGAGTACATGAATCATTGGTGAACTATTATAAAGAAATTCAATTATTAGATTACACTATTTCATTTTCCAAATTAAAAACTGCCATCAACCCATACACACATACAGTTACGTGCCACTCTTCCAAAATTCCGCCAAACTTCACACTCACAATTCACACCTAAAAAGTGAATTTTTTTTTTATAAAAAAAACATAAAGAAAGAAAAAAAAAAAGTACAGTAACAAATATTCTTTAACGCCGTAACTTAACACCTTCCTACTGTACGACTTGAAAGGTCTTAAAAACAGCGACACTGACACACTGACTGAAAACTAACGGCGTGAATATTCGGGCGTTAAAACTGACTCATAAACACACTCAAAGAAAAAGGAAGCAGAAAGACCAACACGAAAACTCAGCATCACCATTTCTCTCTCCTCTCATCTCTCTCCCTCCTCTTCTTCTTCTCTCTGAAGCGTCACCGAGAAGAAACCCTTCCATTTTTTTTCAGGTAATAATTTTTACCATTTCTCTGCTTTATTTATCATCTGATTTATTTTTTTTGTTATTTTTTTTTACTGTACAGTTAATTTATGTTTATTACTTCTACTGGAGAAATAATAATTACGGTTGATGTGGTATGCGAGATTTTTGGTAACTGAATCTTCAGTAGTTATTAATTTACCTTTATTAATTTTTATTTATCGTTAGTATTATTATTATTGTGATTATTTATGAATGAATGAAAAATCATGATCTCTTGCTTGTTTTTTAATTGTTAATTTAATTTATTTTTTTTTGTTTTTAATTTGTCTGACTGTTTAATACTCAAAATTTCACTTGACTTGATGTTAATTCGCCATTAATTCCGGATCTTCTGACTACTTTGTTTATTTGATTTTTCAATTTTTTTTTTCATGATTTTTTCACTTTGATTTCGGGGTTTTTTATTTTTATTTTTAATTAATCAAAATGTTATTAGTTATTTAAACCTCACTGTTGCGTAATGAACTCTCTTTATACTCCGTACTCTCTACTGTTGCTGCTGCTTGTATCTTCTTGTTGAAGGTTCTTATTCTATTACCCTTCATATTTTTAATTTTTGGAGTTATTTTGAGTAATTTTAGGTTTTGGGGGTGAATATTTTATTGGGGTTTTGATTATATTTCAGTATATATGTGAGGTTTGACTATGTATATGGGTTTAAATGATTAGGGTAGGTAGTTGTGAATTGTGATTATTAAACATAGATTATAGATTAATAAGATTATGGAAGTAGAATCTTGTTCTGGGGTAGCTTGAAGCTTTGGATTTGAACCTTGCGATTTTCGCCGTTGTCGTAATTGGAAATTGAATCTGAGGGTTTAATGGGGATAGATTATGGGTTTTGTATAGTATCTGTTGCAGTTTTGTTGTGATGAACATGAGGTGCCATTGTTTGTCACTTCCACCGGTGTATGTTACGCTTACTTCATCGGTTTCTGGTGGGTGTCGTAAATGCTACAAAACCCTGTGCCGAAGTAGATGGTTGTTTGATTGGGAAATTGTGGTAGATTGGTAATTTACTGGCGGTATGCATGTATCTTAGGTCATGGTTTACACGGTTGCAACATTGTGTCATTTTGTGTAGCTTACTAGTGTATGTATTTCCATTTCAGGATACAATTTGTCTAGGGGACGGAATTTATCGTTCTATAATTGGTCAAGGTGAACACAAAGTGGATGATAGCTGCTGAAGACTTGTGGTGGTATATAAGCAACCATGGGAGCTGCCTGTTGTGTTGCTGCTAGAGATAAAACCATACACCATGGATCTAGTGGCGAAATTGCGGTCAGAAATGTTAGGCACTCTCCTTCTTGGAGTCTTCGATGGGATAGTCGAGTTGGGGTTGCTGGTGAAGATACTTCTATTGGCTGGTTGTCCGATGTAGCCAGCAGAAATGATGCCCTGGATGTGAAATCCGCAACAGATGTATCTGCACACGTGTCAGATGGTGGTAGTTCATTGGAGAGCTATCAAATGGGTACTCGTCGCAAATCTCCGCTGAACCATGAAACGGCTAAGAACTTCAGGTCTTTGGTCTCAGGTAAAGCCTCAACTTTTTTCATTGTTGGTGGGAATCCTATGTGGTTTTCAATTTCAATTGGAGCTCTGTTCCAAGTCAGTTAGGGGTTTCATTCTTAAAAACATTGATTCTTTTATTCTATCTTAATTGCCTTGATTCTATGTTGATGAACAAATATGGCAATGCATTCACATGATTATCAAGTGGGGCTTAATTTTTTTTTTTTAGTGAACTTGGGATTGAAAATGAATTTACTTTTGAGAGTCACAGTTAGCGATTTCGGAAACACTCCTGGTTAAATAGAGCCACTTTTGATAGATTTAGACCTTCCAAAATCAGTTGACTTTCATGGTAAATGGCCAATGACAACGTCCATCCTCCCCATATCTTGCGCTTTATTGCTCAACATCGGAAGCTGGGTCTGTAGTCTCAGAAACTTGAGAAGTTGATTTATTAAGGATTTGTTGTTTGTACCTTACTCGCCTTCTCTTGTTTGCGGGTTTCTGTGGGAATCTGTTAAAGCCTTTTTTTGGGGTTTTGTGTCAGCTTTTATTAAATGGACTGGTTTTAGAAATATAATAACCTTTTTACCTGGATTATCCAGTTCATAATTGTGGGCAGTGTTGGGAGATGAAATTTACCTATGGATTTCGTAGACATCTTGAATTAAAATCTATCTGGAAAGAAGAAATCGGACTTACGCGACCGATCTAGTTTCAGTATGCTCGAGCTAGAAGATTTGAGATTTATGACGCTTATGAAATAGTTCGAGGTAGTTAACGATAAACTCGGCTGTGATACTTTATTGGCCAGGAAGTGTTGGCTGTTTGCATTTTGATTTGCATGTAAAGATCCGTAAGGGATTATACTTTAATTGGCTGAAACATACCGCTCATAACGCTTATATTTAAGGTTCGAGCCCTTATGTGTATGGCTGGAGTTTGTGTGACCTGGAAACAACATTCTATTTGAGCTAATCTGCATCAAGTTGTGACTTATGGAGTTATGGCCAGAATAACCGAGATTTATGACATTCGCGTAATTGCTTCTGTTGTCTTCTTGTGTTTCTAATGCATCTGATAACATCGATAAGTGTTAGGGTTCCCTTGCTCAATTGCCAGTTTACCACTGGCAAAACAGCAAGTTTTTAGCAACATTAGCGTGGTAGATAATACCAGAATTTGTTGCTTACCTTTTTGCTGATCATCCTATTACCTTTCACCCATTGCTTTTTTAGGGGTTGATTTTATGTTTGTTTTGGGGTCAATGCACTCTTTACTTGGTGTCTTGATGGTTTTTCTGGATTCTTTGATGTGGTGTGTATGTGACTGTGAATATGAATGGATGTTGGCATAGAATGTAACGTACAAACTTTGTGTGATCCAGCTTTGTAATTTACTACTTTTTTTCTTCTGATTTTGCTATCACAGATCAATCCATCGCAAGGAATGATTCAGTAGAGGTAGTTTTCAATTTTCTTCACACTCTTAATAGTTATTTTTCTCGACAGTTTTCCTTTGCCATTGTGGATGTCAAGTAATATGCCTTCTCAATACTTCCCTATTTTTTTGTTTAGGTGAAAGCGGAATCTCCACAGATATCTGTCGCAGCTGCTGGTAAACAATCGCCTTCAGTGCATACGACATCCTCATTGTGTGTTTCACCTCTGTCGTCCCAAAGTAATGCCGTACCACCCTCACCACTTCCGTCTAGGTGGTCTCAGGGCTCACCAGGACACCATTTACGCCAGCAGCCATCTGATATACATAGTTCGGGTAGGAACTCACCTATGGAAGACAGGCATGCTTCTTATGGATTGTCTGCTGCCAGCAATGAATCCACTCGAGGTTCTTATGGCAGGTCTTCAGATGGTTGGTCAGCACATGCCTTCTCAGACCTCATGTCTGCATCGCATAGAGAACATTGGTCATTCGATAGTGACTCCTGCAGCTTTGCTCGTGATAAATTGAACAGAACCAGTGGTCCAAATTCTAGGTCGATTTCCATGGATTTGCAGGCTTGTGGTATTTGCTCCAAGCTCCTGTCTGAGAAATCAGCTTGGAGCAGCCAGAAAATTGTTGCTAGTAATGACTTATCTGTGGTTGCTGTTTTGATATGTGGGCATGTGTACCATGCGGAATGCCTAGAAACTATAACTCATGAAATCAATAAATACGACCCTGCCTGTCCAGTGTGTACATTCGGGGAGAAGCAAACCTTGAAACTTACGGCAAAAATGCTGAAGGCAGAAAGAGATTTAAAAGTGAAAAATGGCAAAAAGTCCAAGAACCAGGGTGTGGATACCGATGGTTCATTTGATTATGATTATTGGAAGAGTAGCCCGCTGGAAGTAAAGAGCCCGAAGCTGAGCAACAGCTCGAGCTTGAGGATTCCTTCACCAAAGCCTTTCCTGAAGCGCCATTTCTCCTTTGGCTCAAGGGGCAACAAATCTGCTTCAGATAGCCCTTCTAAGAAAAAGGGATTGTTTTGGGCAAAGTCTGGCAGGGTGTGAGCTTCTTTATTTATCGTTCCAAACTACAAAGGTGAGCAGTTCTGTTCATTACAACAACCAGTATTGCTGAAAATTTGGCTCTGCTTTTATGCATCGAGAATCCGCGACTAGTTAGCAACCTCATGTTAGTGTGTTGTTCATTTTGCAGGTCTTCTTTGAGTTTGTTCTGTGATGTGAAGGTTTCTTTTCATTCTTGGTCACACAAAAAGCAACGGAACCCGAATGAAGCGAGGTTCGATCTTGAATTCAGTATACCTTTGTGATAAAGATTAAGCTTGGTGGTTTGACATTGTAAAGAAAAGAAGGAAATACATAGGTTATACTACATCATAGGGGAAGTCTTAGGTAGGTGAATCAAGTGAATTAGTGGCCATTTCGGGGAATTTGGCCTTAAGATCATGCTGTTCATGTACATTTATATTCGTTTGAAGCTGATTATTTATATGATTATTTGATCTGGAAAGATATTCATCTCTAAGCTTCTGAACACAGCAACCAACTCCCTGGAAGCTGATATTTTTACTCTGGTACTAAAATATTTGCATTTTCGTTTGTGAGGTGCACGAAATTTGTGCTCTTAATACTTTGTGGAGCGCTAATAGTCGGTCCCTGTATACCTTTCAGTGGTTCCCTTTGTTTCAAATCTTTATTTTTGGTATGAATTTTCATAAATTCAGATATACCTGAAGAATCTGCTAATACAGAAGAAAATTAAATACAGTACATTAAGTTGCAAAACATATAGACATTCAGATAACCATAATACCAGAAACAGCAAACTTCCAGCCTACAAAATCCTCAGTTAGCCAACCTAAACTATCCTAAGCTTGAGTGCCACATGTCGTACAGTATGCTACAATACGTGTACGCTTTCGGCTTACGTGGGTGCTTCTGAGATAAGATTTTTTACCATACGTGTTAATTTTTCTCGGCATGCACCGCCATGCAATCTGGTTATATCTCTGATTCTTCCTCTTTCACCAGACATCATCATAATCTAAAACCAAACCTTCTGAAGAAAAATACGCAAAACACTTGAAAAAATCTTGCAACTTTAGTTCCTAATAAGTTTAGTCTTGTAGATATGGCATCCAATTTGAGGGATGAGCATGGGAATCCAATCCAGCTGACAGATGAGCATGGGAACCCTGTTAGGCTTACTGATGAACATGGTAATCCCATGAACCTCAGTGGAGTCGCGTTTACGTCGTCCCAGCAAAGCACTCAGGGAACGGAAACTGGCAAGACCGGGGCCGCGTACACATCACCGACCTCTGTCGGTGGTGCTGAGGGTACTCATGGCCATACTGGTGGCGCGTACACCTCAGCTGGTGGTACTCACGGCCATACTGGTGGCGCGTACACCACACCAACCTCTGCTGGTGGTGGTGGTGGGGGTATTCTGGGATCTTCTTTGCAAGGCCCGCATACTACACATGCTGGAGGCTCGGCGGGAGGGGCTCACCGAGAGACACTTGGAGATGTCTTGCATGGTAGCGGGGAAGAAGCCGGTTTCGGAGAAGGTGGACAGTATCAACCAAGGAGGGATCAAACAGAGGAGATTGGTCATGGTGGTGGTGGTGTGCTTGGGGAGATTCAAGGGAGTCGGACAAGCCCTAGCTCGACCTCGGTAAGTCAATTCTTCCATTTTAATTTGAACTTTCCAAAGTCGTAATGTTTTTTTGTGCTTAATAACTAACTAGGAGCTCCGTGAAAAATTATAATCTTTGTATGCGCAGTCTGAGGGTGAAGCCTTCGAAGGTGAAGGGCATGAGGGCGGGACGAGGAAGAAGAAAGGATTCACAGAGAAGATAAAGGAGAAATTGACAGGTGGGAAACACAAAGAGAACAAGGACAAAGACACACGTCACACCGCGACTACCACCGTGACGAGTACACTAACCACCGAGGTGGAGCATCATGAGGATCAAGGAAAGAAGGGGATGATGGAGAAGATTAAGGACAAGTTACCTGGCACTCACTAGTAATTAGATGCAAAATTAGTAGGTTTTGTGTTCTTAAGTGTGTAATTAAATTGTGTTGGAAGAATTTCTCTCTTTTTTTGTTGTTGTTGATCAATAATTAATCCGCGTTGTTGTATTAGACGTGTGTAGTGTTCTATAAAAGTGTAGTGTTGTTCTTTTGTACCAAGATGTTACAGCCTGATGTTAATTAATTTCCTCCATGATTTAATGTATTCCGGGAGTGAAAACACGATGTAGGGATGCGTTTTGCTAGGGAAAATGAAAATCCAATGTGCCTAGGTTTTGTGACATGGTCAGCTTTGAGATCGATAAAAAGAGAGTAACATGTACTCCGTACTCCTCAAGTGTTGATCAACAAAACAAGCAAAGTCGGATTTCTTACCCATCTCATTAGCTTCTTTATCCTTGATGAGAAGGGGCTGGGGAAGACTTGAACCCAATTTCAGCCTTTAAGCCTGTCTGCATAGGCTCGTGGTTTAAATTATCCTCACATATTCAATCAAGTGTAGAGAAGTGATGAAATAAAGGGAGTGTAATTGTTAAGCCGTGAAATTGCAATTTAGATATGTTTGTTCCACCAAAACGCAAATGTGCGTAGTCATCAAACGCTTAGAAGTGACTTTCAGTCTCTCAGTAACTTTTACATCCACCTTACACTCTATAAAGTGACTTTACTTCCTCTATTTTTTTTTTTGTTCTTTAGGTTTGGTTTGAATTCGTATAATGCTTCTGACATTGAGGAGTGTAGAAATGAATCGTAAGCAATTACCAAAGAATGAAAATCGGCACCCGCACCCGGTAACGGACTCCACCGGGCCTAATCCTACCAAGTCCAAAGTTTTGGAAGTGGAGCCGGGCTGACGGAGCGACGGGTCGGGTCACCCTCTCTTTCTCACTCATCACACTCTCTACATCACCTATTCACCACTAACCACAAGTCCACCACCACTTTCCCGCCCCTTCTTGTTCACCAAACACCAAAAAGCATGCAGTCTCAAACACAGTTTCTCCCCAAACCTTCGACACTTTTTTCTCTCTCCTCCGTTTCGAAACCCTCTGCGTTTCTCCCTCACTCGAAACCTCGTCATTTTCAACCACTTTCTCTCTCCTCGCATTTGAAATCTTCTCTTTCAACCAACTTCCTTTCTCCCATGGCGGCGGCGGCGGCGGCGCAGCCGCTGCCGGCAACCTCGAAGCTATCGGCCGGTGTTTCCGACAGTGTCCTCCAATCAGAAATCAGCGACGCCGAAATCGGTCGTATCACCGACGTCGCCAATCAGCTCGCCGACGCCGCCGGTAGCGTCATCCGGAAGTTCTTCCGGAAAAAGTTTGAAATTGTGGATAAAGATGACCTCAGTGAGTTCTCTCTTCTTAATTTCTGCTGCTTAATTAGCGCCATTTTTTATTATCCTGTTTTTACGATCAAGCTTAATTACTCAGCTAGATAATTATTCCTAATATTCCGATTTGTGAATTGTTTATTCATGATTAGCGTTGTTAATTCCGGTGAATTTTAATTGTCATATACGAGTAGCTTATTTATGAAGCTACGTGCCAGAATTAGTTTCGATTGCGAATTAATTCGAGTTTTTTGTTTAGTTCAGTCGAATTAATCTGAGTTGTTTGCTTAATACTAGTGAAATTTTAATTGCTAATCACTCTAACTGAGTTTTCAATCGTTTTATTAACAATTTGTGTCGTGTAGTTCACAATTGATGTTAGGAATTGTTGTATTATTATGCAATTGAATGAGTAAGAATTTAAGATTATTGATAAGGTGCCTTTGAATGATCAACTTAGGACTTAGGTTGCCTGGAATGCGTGCTTCAGAAGCTAAAGCATTTTACGGCTTAGATGTCCTTGGTCGAAACTCGAAATCGAGTTCGTTAGTCATGTCCTTTTGACAATTTGGATATGAATTTGATTTCGGACTCATTTGGATTTGTGAGGCCTAATGTACCATACAAATTTGGACATGAATTTGATTTCGGACTTAGCATGAAGTTGAACTTACTGTGGGAACTTGATTGCTTTTGCTAAAATCATGAAACTTTTCGAAGAGCCTGTGTGTTGATATGTTAGTTGCAGTAATTTGGGTCACTTGCTTCAGCATTCTTAGTGCTTCGGAATGAGTTTTGAGGAATTATATAGGCATAGGCTGTGTTTGAGTTGATCAGCTGTATGATTATGTCATGAAGTAGCGAGTATTTCTCCAGAGCGTATACATGATGTTTTTCCCATGGTTACGAATTTATGATTTGTTTCTAAAAATCATAGCTACTGTGGATGTGTTACCTGGCAATTTTATCGGTTTGCTTCACATATGTGATTAGCACAAACTGACAAGGGCCTTTCAGTATCTTGTTATGTTGTGCTGTTTCGGTTTCTGTAGTTGTATATTTGTTTCTTGGGATTTTCCGGTGCCTTGTTTAGCTTATGGCTTGAAATATCAAACTAGGCTTTCACTAAAGAGTTGGCGATCAGTGAAGTAAAACTAACTTCAGTGTTCATATGTCAAGTAATAATTCTTTTCTCGATCATTGATGTTGTTATTCAGGTCCTGTCACTATTGCTGACCGAACAGCTGAGGAAGCTATGATCACCATAATTACAGAAAATTTCCCGTCTCATGCAATGTAAGTTAAAGAGCTACACCCTCCCTGTATCAGGTTCTAATGAGTTTGTACATTCCCCACAATAGCAGGCTCACCTGGTTGTTTAGGTTGAGAGTTAGGGGGTGTTTCACTATGGGCAGTGTCTCAGAGCAATCTTAATTTGTTTGCAGTTTTGGGGAGGAAAACGGTTGGAGATGTAAAGAAAAACATTCGGATTACGTATGGGTGTTAGATCCCATTGACGGCACAAAGAGTTTTATTACAGGTAACTCTTGCCTATTTTCATTGGTACTTGAAACGTTGGCTGTTTCTAAACCTCACTTATTTTCACCATGTCTCCAGGAAAACCATTGTTTGGCACCCTGATTGCTCTTTTGTACAAGGGTAAGCCGGTATGAACCAATTGATATTTACATGTCACATGTGAATGTGTGTGCTTTTTAGTTTTAACGTTTTTCTTCCTGGGTTTATGGTGTCATTGAAAGAGATACTTCCATGATGGTAGCTCACAAAAACAACAGTTTATGCGTCTTACATTATGAGCAACTGAATGTCTTCTATATAATTTGGTTTTACATGATTTGAGTTGATAATTACATGGGTCTATTATTCTAGATTCTTAACATAATTGATCGACTATGTTGATTGTCGTAGATTCTTGGCATAATTGATCAACCTATTTTGAGAGAAAGGTGGATTGGTGTCATTGGGAAGAAGACAACATTGAATGGGCAGGAAGTCTCAACAAGAAGCTGTGCAGATTTGTTGCAAGCTTATATGTATGTCTTCAATTAGCATAATTATTTTGTCTACAAAGGTCTTCTAGAAGCATTTGTGGAGTGGAGCTGACCTGTTTGTGACTTTGTTTAGGACTTTTGGCAATAGTTTGATCTGTAATCTGCTAACTTTGTGTTAAGGTATACCACAAGCCCACATCTATTTGCTGGGGCTGCTGAAGGCGCATTCATCCGTGTGAGAAATAAGGTCAACACTTTAAACACTTTCAAGGTTTAGTCGTTTGTATATACTGGTTATTCTGTTTGGCATCTGACCTGTTATGCAATTCCTTGCTTTGAAGAACAGGTCAAAGTGCCACTCTATGGCTGTGATTGTTATGCATATGCTCTCCTTGCCTCTGGGTTCGTGGATCTTGTAATTGAATCTGGCCTTAAGGTGAGCTAGTCTCAAATTTAACTTTGCTTTGTCTAATTGAGATGCATATTTGTGCTAACCAGACGGATCTTTTGTTGGCATTAGCCATACGATATATTGGCACTGATACCTGTCATAGAAGGTGCTGGTGGAACCATATCTGATTGGAAAGGCGAGGAATTGTGCTGGGATGCTTCCCCTGAATCTCCTGCCACTGGTACTATAAGCTACCATTGATATAAGAAATTCAAAGATTTCTTGAAAAGATATTATTTGATTCTGACTGATTTTTTTCTCCTTTGTGGTTTATCAATTCCAGAATTTAATGTAGTTGCAGCTGGAGATCCTGAGCTTCACCAACAAGCTGTGTTCTCTTTGGAATGGCAATAAGAATTTTTGCATTTGCGGCAACTAGAGATTCAAAGCTAGCTTCTGGAGGTTAACAACTAGTGCTTAGGATTAATTTATCTTTCAAAATTTCATAATAACTCAACATTTACAGAGCTGTCGCAACTGTATTGCTATGACAGTCGACCCCTTTTTTTGTATCACCACTATTGTACTTATGATTTCCTACAAAATATGCAATTTAGTTTTGGAAAAAAGCTGTTTGAACAGGGTGAAAGCTATTCTTCATCTCTGCATTCTGGCCGCTTACACCTATAATCTTGGTTCAGTTGCAGCTTCACTCATTCCCAAAATTGGCACTGTATTCTGCACTCGACTCCAGTTTTTTGCCTTCATTCAATTTCCGTACAGCCTATATAGGAGCGAAGTCAGTAAACCGAAACAGATATTCTGAACAAAAGGTGAAATCAATATAAAAGGGAATGAGATTGTCTGTTTAAGCACTGGTTCTCTGGTGCAAACTTACCTTCATGAAGTCTTCGTGAATGACAAAATCCCGCTCAGCGCGTATGGCTAACATCCCAGCTTCAGTGCAGATGTTCCGGAGATCAGCTCCATTCAACCCCTGAAATGAAAACAGAAAGGTAAAGTTAGTACTAAGATGAGGATTTATACCCTTAAGAAAAGAAAACCTCACCCAGCAAGTAGAATATATGGGTTGCTCACCTCTCCTAGCTTAACAACGGTTTCATAGTCAATTTCACCATGTTTAGCTAGTCCAGCAGCATGAATTTTCAGAATCTCTATTCTTGATTGCTCATTTGGCAATGGAATCTCGATTTTCCTGTCAAGACGCCCTGGTCGTAGAAGTGCACGGTCCAAGACATCAGGTCTGTTTGTTGCCATGATCACTTTTACCTGCAGAGTCACAGATTTCAGCATCATATATTTATCTGAAGACCGTCTTATCATATGATAAGCTTAAGATAGAAAAATAATCCGAAGGTTAATGTGACCCTGTGTTGATTCCAATTGAACACTCCAACCCAAAAGCTCAAACCTCATCATGTCATATGATAATCTACCCCAGAAATGTCTAATCCAGGACGATAAACCGGCTCTGTGAAAGAGAAAAATCAGTACCTGGTTAAGTTGATCAAATCCATCCATCTGATTCAGCAGTTCCATTAAGGTTC